>JAOBRD020486776.1:0-12500 GCA_027575215.2 Hydrozoanthus sils | reverse complement strand
ATCTTCTTCTTTGAATTTTTTTTTCATATTTCCAACAGGTAATGAGAATTTTTTATGTTCAATTTCATTGTGGTTTTAAAATTATATTATGTTATTTGAGTTTCCAATTATATTTTTGACTCTCTTTTTCCTGACTTATTTTATTCAATTATTTTTTTTATTTTTATATATATTTCTTATGTTGTTTAAGTATTCTAATTTAATACTATTTTTAAAACCTTTTTTTTGTAATACCGCGCTTTTTCCCTTAACCTTATATAGCCCGGGGGGTATATTTTTGTGAATAACTTTTGAATGCATGGCAGTACGATGCTGAAATGTTATGCTTTTCCTAAAATTTTATTGGCAATCTTTTGATATATGTTTCGTTGTGATCCACTTTATATTGTTGCCATGGCAACCACAATGTTCAAAGGCCGCTTTTTGCATTTCGAAAATCACCTTGTTTTAGATGCTTAATTACAAGGCAATAACAATTTTGGAAGTGTATACTAATCAAAACTAAGCAGTCCAAGGTTCTTTTTTTAAGATTTGCAGCAAACAGGCCAATCAATCTTCAAAACATTGCATTATGGGAATTTTTTATTTTTTTCAAAACTGTTTATTTTTTTACTATACTTTTCAACCTGCTGTAAAGTTTGGTTTGTAAATAATATGCTAGTGTAGACTTTTATTCAGATATTAAACTCAGATCCATTTTGAGCAGCTTTATTCATTGCTGTAGCTATCTACAAAAACATTAAAAAAACACGTTATGTATGACGTCATCAATACGTCACAAAGAAATTTTTAAGGTTATAACATTTCCTAATTGAAAGGATGTTGCAGTTAAAGTTAGTAAAACGAATTATTTCATGTTGTTAATAAATATCTGCGTTCTATACTAAATATAACAAAAAATATGAGTCTAAGCATCTTCGATGACGCCATTATGACGTCATTCGTAATTTGCTCACCTAACTCCAAAAATTGGTAGTTCTCATGGTGATTACCATTTGTGCAAAAAAAAGCATCACTCCAAGATGACTAGTAAGAAAGTTAAGGAGGAAGGGGGGGGGGGGAATTCGCCCGGGCTAGATAGGGTTAAATTAACTATGGCAACAGTAGGCTACCATACCTTGCCATAACTTAAAACCCTCTTTTCAGTCTGTGTTAAGTGCGATTAGAAATTACAATTGCTGACCAAAAATATTCATACATGATCCTCGGGCGATCAACTCACTGCGCTTATAGGAATATGCTGCAATGCTGGCGTTGAATCGTTGAACATCATCGATAAAGTGCAGTGCTTAGATTTTCCGGTCATCAAGAGGGCAAGTACGGTACTAGTCTAGTTCAGGACAAAATCAATTTTCAATGTGCGTGTGTTGTTCCTTTATCTAGATACATATTTCTTCCACCAAGGACAGGGACTACGATAGATCGGCTTCGTTTAAATGTGTTACTTGTTTAAGGCGAGGTGGTGGTTTACTGGTTGTCTAATGTGCAACCTGAACGCGCAGTACAAGCAGCGAAATTGGGAAAAATAGAGCAAGAAAATATAACATTCTGAAATGAAAATCCGATCTAATCATGTCAACCCTTGAGCGGAATGAAGCAAGTGAGATACACAACACCAACAAAGACTGACACCTGCAAGAATTTTACTGCACTGTAAAATTTTGCATTGCAGTAGTACCATAAAATTTTACATGACCACAGTCCGGCAACACCACACGCTCTCAGCATTCAGGCGAGAGCAAGATCCAGCAATACCATACACTTTCAGCATTCAGGAGCAAGATCCGGCAACACCACATGCACTCAGCATTCAGGAGCAAAATTGATGCTCTGTGCCCGCGTACCTAACATTATCTCCAGGACTACGCAGCCATTTTTTTCTTGTTTCACTCAAGTTGCATCTATTTTGTGGATTTTTAACAACATTAAATAGCGCTATATAGTGCAAGACACGACGACTAAATTTACTATGATTCTGCAAACCCCCTTACTTGTGATTCAAATGTCACTACGAGTACATTCATTCGACCATCGTCTCATTTCTTTCATTTGACGCGATCGACTTCAACATTACAGGAACACCATACCAAAATTGTTTGTCACTTCCTTTACGCATAAAAAGTTTTACACGTATTTTGAGTCCTTACCTTATTAGAATAAAGCTTTCTGAGTGATCCACTTATTTAGGGTCATCTAATAACGTTACAGTAGCTCATATTCATCTATTTTTAATAGGCCTGTTACGCGTTACACGAACAAGTTTTCTAGATGGTTTCATCTTGAATAACGCAACATTATTCACTAGCTAGATTTTGCAAAAAGTTTCTGCTTATGGTGTTTAATAAGCAAATCTACAGTCGGTAAAGTTTATGTGAGTTGTTAATGTTTGGATATCTCTAGTATAGAAGGTTCAGGGGCGGATCCAGACTAGTGCAACTAGTGCCATGGCACTAATTAGAATTTTTCAAACTTAAAAATTAGTCAATAAAGAAAATAACCACTTATGAAAAAATTGAAATTTTTTGTCATTATTTACGTCTAGCGTGTATATTAGCATCCATTTATACCTTCGGATTCGGGTATTTTAAGCCATTTCGGTCATTTTCGGGGCGTTATTTTGTGTTAAAAGGGTAAAAATTCGCTTGCACTTCTGTGACACTAGTAGAAGCCTAGAACTAGCGTTCTACAGCACGTTGGCACTAGTTGAAGCCTGGAACCGACAAATTTGTGCAGCAATCGTAACTTAGCAACGCGCTTGGCACTAGTCAAGATCGCTTGCTATTGGCTAGCCTTAATTTTGTGCACTAGTCAGGCTTGTTTCTCATTGGCTAGAGGCAATTTGTGCACTAGTTAGAATCTATAAAAAGGGGGACTTCTCGTTCACATCAGTCTTCTCTTTAGCTTTTTGAATGCTAACGAGAATTATTTAGAAACTATGACGAGGTACGTGGACAACTTATATGTGAAAGGAGGCTTTCATAATAAAGTTAATTGCTACTTAGCTCAGCAGAAGAAATAATTCATCGAGAATATTTGGAGCCTGCGGAGTATTCCTTACTTTGAATTCCCGAAATCAGTGGAGAGTAACAGAAGAGCTCGGAAGTTTATTAGATCTTGGTTGGAGCAGTTTCCTTGGTAAGCTTATTCTTAATAATGCTGCTAGATGGAGCGTTTTGTTTGCACCGTGTTTTATTTGCGAAGGAACGTGGCCGAGTTGATAAGTTAGTCCGATCGCCTCGGCCTTGGGACGTTTTCACAGTTTACTCACACGGAAAATGCGAATTCATCAGTTCCAGCATTTTGAATAATTTTCGTAGGACAATGAACCGAGAGACGTGAGACTCATCGATCAACAACTGGACAAGGTATCGCGGCAGCAGATTGCTCTTAAAGAGTAGAGAAATTAAAACTATCATTTTCTGTGGGCGAAACATCACACAATTCTTCAAAGATTTTTGCCTCGAGTTGGAAGATAGTATTTGTTAATGCATGGGTTTTCATTATCTTTTAAAAGTTTGTATATAGTTTGTTAATAATTGTAAATTATTTTCCATGACGACGGAAGTTTTCAACTTTGGATTTGCGCGAGTCGCAGTAAAGACTTCTAAAGACTTTTTACGAAAGTGCAAGAAGGGACAGGTATTTTTGAATTAAAGTGGGAATTTTTATACCTTGGTTTTATAGGGAGTTTTGAGGAGAGGGTACTCCCCCTGTATTTTATACTGTATGTTGACCATTCAAGCTTTGCTATCTGTAACAATTGTATTGATTTCTCCCATTTCTTTATCAACTGCTTCCTCAAGGCGCTCAATTTTTGGAGTCTGTTTCCTCTTTTTTCGAAGTTGAATAAACATGGCCACCGCGCCTACGATGAGCGCTATAAGGGCTCCCAGTATAAAATATGCAACGTTCTTTTCGTTTTGTTCTGCAACAAAGATACAAAGGTGAAAATTACAACAAATTGAAACATATAATGCTAATCAAAAGACACATTAACATCAAAAAATTTCGGACGAGTTTAATTTCGGGCAAAAAGTTTGTCCGAACAATAATCCGTCCGAACTGATTTTTAGCGTCCGAAAAGTTTTAGCATCCGATAATTTGTCCGATAGGATATACAGTAACAGACAATTTGTTTATATTTTCTTAGAGTTTGATTTTACATGAAAATTGTTTGAGGTCCCGTTCGTTTGGGCTTGTTCCAGCTATTCTGGGTTAAAAATGAGTTTCCTTCCAGATTGTAAGGGGAAATGAAATATTTGTTAGAAACTTGAAATTCAAAAGAATTTTATCACTAAGACATGTTTTACTTGTGATTTCGCAGGGAAAGCAGCCATACGAATCCGACAAAGTTTTTATTATACAAAATTCTATTCCGGAATAGGCCCAAACAAACGCACCCTATAAAAGTTTGTCCTTGATACATAAAATGCGTTTTAAATATCTTAATCTTCGTCATCACTGAATATGACAGTTTCATCATCTTCATTGTCGTTATCGCTCGTACTATTATCCTCTTCTTGTTCAATCAGTTCTTTTAATCGGCAAAAATTTGCCGTTTTGAATCCTCAATCTTAAATGTTGCCCTGGCCTTAGGACGATCTCTAGTCCACCCTTTGCTAATTGGTGAAGTCCGGTACTTTTCAGATTCCACAGTAGGCTCAACACTTCCGCCGTATGTAAGAAATCGGAAAAAAGTAAGACAAAGCATGAAATTTCTTGAGGTACGTGGGTCACAACATCGGCGATAAGCTTGCCTTTACTATTAAAACCCACTTCCTGAAAATGAACTGAATGAACCCGTACCAGATGTATAAATGAACTGATTTTTGTATTGAGACAAACGATATCATACTCGAAAACGTTTGTAATTGAAGTCGAAACAGGTTTGTAATAAAATTATGTTTGCTGCAAAAAAAGTCCAAAATTTTGGTCAGAAATTTGTCCGAAATTCGCAAAAAAGTGTCCGAAAATAAATTGTACGAAATATTTTTGTCCGAAATTTTTTTATGGTAATGTAATCTGATTTACGTAAGTTGACTGTTCTCTTCTCACAAGAGTACAAGGAACCCCATATCAAGTACGACTGTACTACTGGACCAGGAACTGGTTGTATTGCTCTTTTGCTTTAAACCTTTAGCACTCTTCTTATAAGGCATTTTCAATGTAAAGACGTAGAACAGAACCTTCTCAGTTTCACACTTCGACCGATTCGTACCGTACGAAGCGTGACGTGTTTTTTGCACTAGAGTGCGACATGATCGCCGAAACACAAAAGAAACTACTTTTAAATGCATAACGTTGTTTTGACTTGATTTCTCTCAATGAAATAAATAAGTAATATAAAGATTTGTATTGTACGTACAATCAAGAATAATTAAATGCTCGTAGAGTACCTCAAGAATCAAAAATCAAAGTCTAACTCAGTCAGTCAATAGGGATTTCTGCTTATTACCACTATGCAAACATTTATGGCGATCTGATACGAACTGACGGTGCCTAATAGTTCTTTTAGTCGGCCTCGGCTATGTATATTAATTTTGAATATTAATTATGAATACCAATGTGTAAGACGCAATCTAAAATTGCTCGTGAATTCCCTCAAAATCCAGGAATCAAAAATCTAACTCCGTCAATCAATGGGCAATATCCCTTAGAGTCGTTTTGGGAAGTTTTATCGCGACCTGGTACGGCCTTATAGGGTTTTTCGAGAAACGTCGCCCCTCAACAACAACAACAAGATTAGCAGCGTTTGGGGACCAGTTCCTGGTCCAACAAAGCAATATCTATCATTTTTGTGGTAGAAAACTGTTTATTAATGAATTCACTAAACGGTTGCTTATTCATTATTTGTTGCTGTATTGTCTTGCACTATGATAACGATTTGTGTGTTGTTTTGTAATGCGCGTTTCAAGTTTCATCAGGCAGTCTCTGAATTACAGTAAAGATAGTCACAATCCCTTCAGGAATACTTGAATGTTAACCACATTAATATATTCAAACAAATGTATGGAGCTAGCTATTTTTAATAAAGAGTGAAGTGCTGCGAGCTGAAACAATTGCTTTCATTTGTTTTGTAGTGGTTTACTGGGTTTTGCGACAAAGGCGAGGAAGATTCAATGATAAACTCTAATTTTAATAGTTGTTATCGGATATAATCTAGTCATCAAAGTGATCATCGTCTAGCAACGTGTCTAGAAGAAGACAACATGCTTGAGCAGGTTCTTATATGGATGATTGTATTACATTGGACCATGTAGGTTGCAAAAGGTCATCAAGCACATGTATACAGAATAAAAAACTGTACTTACACAACAAATAGAAAAAAAACTTTCTCCAAAGGAAAATCTCGTATACTACATGTATTACTTAAACTAAGAAGAATGTGTAGATCTTGGTTCTTCCATGCGCGAAGAGGTTAAAATGCACCACACAGTGTAACCCCCTGCCATTCAATTAAGAACCTTTTTAAAAACCTACTTAGCCTAAACTGCTCATAACTATCCCGAAAATTGAAGAACCTGTTTTGCAAAAGCTTGTAAATGTCGTTTTTTAATGAGTATTACCTTCAACTTTTCCCCCAAATCCAGTGGTTATCTTTGTTGTACTGACTTCATTGGCTGTTGTTTTTCTGGTTTCTATAGTTGAACGATAGCAATGTCTAAAATCTACCATCAAACAAAACAAAATATGCTTGCTGCAATGCCTATAGGTTAGACCTAACAGTTTGCTCATTAACGGTATTAACGAAAGCAATAAGGGGAGGAGTGAACTTTAGTATTCGGTTTAGATACACAATAACCTTTTTAAATGTATAGCACTTTTTTGCAAATATATGTCTACAAACTGATCATTGCTAGCGTAGATAATGTCTAGTGTGTTGCTAGATTTCCCCAACTAGCTATAGAACCCACACTTCTTATATGACGTAGGGATTTAGGAGAAGTTTTCATCCTTGGTACTAGTAGAGCTGTTTTTTGATTAGTTAGCATATCTTATTACCAAAATATAAATTATTACTTTGTATTAGTTTCACAAGGAGATAGGGATAGATGTTGATAAACAGACCAGGAGTGAAAAGGGTTGGTATACAAGAACTCCTTAGTAACTGCAAGACACGTTCTCTGAGCGTGGCTTCTTCTATGATAACCATGAGTTTTTTCAAGAATCCAAACCACAATTAATTATCTGAGGCGCAGTCCCAATTTCATATGCCGGTGCTGTTACGTTGTAAAATGTAACAATAACGCAAAATTTAACAACTTTTGAACAGATTAGTTTTTTCAGGCTCGACAAACAAGTTTAATAGGCGAGTTTTTTGCCTCACTGTATGCTAATGAAGCAGCAGATAAAAAACGACGTCGATCATTTGAAACTTGCCTAGTGAGACTGTCGGTTCAGCTCTATGTCTAAGTCGAAATCAGTGTCCGAGGTGACAATGGTAATAAATGGTTTTCACCTTCGTAATATGCTTACAAAACAAAGTGTACTAGCAAGTTTTAATACACATACGAAAAACCAAAACAATAGTGGACGTTAAGGAGGGAGGAGGGGGGTGTAAGCTCCCTAAAAGAAAGAAAATACAGCCAACGGTATATGCACAGGTTTTATTGCAAACCTCGATGGGTTTGGAGAAAGAAACGTACGGAGGGCACAAGCTTTTGACATTTTTGCCGAACCCACTAAGGTTTGCATTAGCCTTTGCAATCACAATAGATGTGTTCTATGACAGTGATTTTCAGCCAGCCAATCCAAGCACACTTAATAACCTATTAGAGCGTTCATAGAATCTAATTTATTTTATGATTTAGCTTGTTAGTTACAAGTATTTTGTTTTTCCTTCAGACTGGCGGGACGGAAAATACGGCTTTTTAAAAACAGGAAACCAGTCAATTCTCTTTTTGACCTTCACGACCATTTCTCACTTTTTCCACTCTCTCACGTTCATTGCCTCCTTACGTGAAGTACAAACGTTTCAGTTAAAGGACACATTATTAATTTTCTATATATCCTCCCCATATCTCTTTCTTTCTCCATTGGTTTGATTTGTTCTGTTGATAAACTAGGACTTTAATCTTAGACTTAAAAATAACGGTAATGACGGTAAATATTTTTACCTCGTTTCGTTGTGGATGTTGATGCTGCTGTGGATGCGGTGGTGGACTTGGTCGTGGTGATCACTCGTGGTGTGGTACCTCAAACAGTATCATTAGAAATTAACCCTAGATGGAATTGGGTTCTGAGGGGGGTGGGAGGCATTTTGACCCCCCCTCCCCTCTCGGTTTTTTTGGAATAAAAAATTTGCTATTTTACAGGCACAACTGTTTTTTGATAAATAATACATTTTTTGAACCTACTTCGATGGCGTCATCACAGGCAACCACGAAACTCGTCGTTTGCTTTCAAAAACGGTGTTCTGCCTGAAAAAGTGTCTAGTTGCAAAAGTTCGAAATTCAGTAGTTTTTCTTAGAAATTTCATGTTTGTACTTATTAACTGTTGTTTTAGAACTTTTTAAAACAAATTACAAAATCCAAAACTTGGCTGATGGCTGCCATTTGGATTTTTAGAAGTCGTTGCCAAGGCACTATAATTAGCTTTATTGATAACAAGATGAGTAGTTTATCATGTGCAACTACCTTGCCAAGCGAAATGTTGTTATTCTTAACCGCTTGTAACATTTTGGTGTCGACAGATTTGCAGTTTTGACATTTCTTTGCTCTCGTTGTCATGGAAACCAATTAGAGATCACGTGGCATGAATTGGTTGAAAGATAAATGGACACTTTTATAAATTAACTACAAGTGCAAAGTTTTCACATCTATTTTCTATCGATTAGATGAATATCATTGACGAAGACCGATTAATTACACTTTGTAATGTTGTTTTTGTGCTACCGTAGCCATGGAAACCAATAAAGTGCTACGTAACCTTTATTAGACATACCAAATTTCAAGGCAATCGGTTGCATACTTTTGAAATTAGACGGGGGTGTCCGATTGATCCCCCCCCCCTTTCCCCCCTCATGCCTTCGTATAACTTTTTTTTTTCTTCATGTGTTCTAGGGACATGAGGAAGAAACAAAAAACAGAAGTAGAAAAAGTATGTACAGGATAATTTCCTTATTCATTTTGCATTTTAAAAGGCTAATTTTTGTTCAAGCAATTTGAATTCTTTTTAGATTTTCTGCTTGCAACCTGTACTATCTTATGTTGCATGGTGTTTATCATGTATTACATTGTATTGTATTATATTGTACTGTACTAAACCGTATTGTATCGTATCGTATCGTTTCGTATGGTATTGTATTATGCTGCATTTTATTTAATTGTATTGTGTTGTATCGTATAGTACCTTCGTCTCGTATGGTCTCGTTTCGTATTGTATTGTATTGTATTGTATTATGTTGCATTGTATTGTATTGTATTTAATTGTATGGTATTGTATGGTATGAATTGGTATGGTATGATGTGGTATGGTATGGTATGGTATGGTATGGTATTGTATGGTATGATAATGTACTATATTGTATTGTATTGTACTGTACTGTATTGTATTGTATTGTATTGTATTGTATTGTATTGTATTGTATTGTATTGTATTGTAAGGTATGGTATAGAATGGTATGGTATGGTATGGTAGGTATGGAATGATATGGTATGGTATGATGTGGTATGGTATGGTATGGTTTGGTATGGCATGGTGTTTAGTAAATAAACCCCTTCCGGCGGTTGGTATATCGAAGGATAATGTCCGCAGCTGCATGAAAGATTGTCCGAAAAATGAACAGTTGGCCGAGAAGCGAAGCTTCGAGGGCAATTGAGAAATTTTGAGAAGAATCTATCAGCCAAGGACATTATATCCTCCAATATACCAGTGAACAAAAAAGGGGTTTATTTGTTTTATAACCCTCCGAATAATTTTTTCTTCAAAAGGCTTTGCGTACAATTGAAGCGATAAATTTCTCTCTTCTCCACACTAACCAAAGCTGGATGGAATGTAAACTCTCAGTTTAAGCTTAAGATATTTTGCAGAACTTTAGAGACTTGATAGGTTTAGTTAAGCTTGTTATTAAAACTGTTGTTTAGCGAAAGTTGACTCGCAGCTTTTTTTACCTTCAAATACGTTTACTGCGTACTTTATCGACTTGTTTGCGCTGTCTGGCACTGCCTTTGAAACCAGGCACTTTTAAAAATCATTGTTGTTAGACTCGGCGAAACGATTAATTTTCTTTTCTATCAATTTAAACTTGTTCAAAATTTGAAACTTAACGCTTGTTGTTTTAATTAAAAATAGCCGACAAAATCGCAGGGCAGTTATCAAATTGGAAGGGGTACATTCGCTGATAACCTACTTCCGATTTTGTACCACGTGATGCGTTTTATTCAATGAGATGGTACGAAAACTATTGGGTGGGTTATAATGTTATGTATTGTAATGTATTATGTTGTATTGTATTGTACTGTATTGTATTGTATTGTATTGTAAGGTATGGTATAGAATGGTATGGTATAGTATGTATTGTATTGTTTTATATTGTATTGTATTGCACTGTTTTGTATTGTATTGTACTGTATTGTATTATACATGTATTGTGTTGTATTGTATGGTATAGTATGGTATGGTATGGTATGATATGATATGGTATGATATGGTATGGTATGGGTTGGTATATGGTATGGTATGGTAGGGTAGGGTAGGGTAGGGTATGATATGATATGGTATGGTTTGGTATTGTATGGTTTGGTATTATATTGTATTGTATTGTATTGTTATATATTGTATTGTATTGTATTGTTATATATTGTATTGTATTGCATTGGATTACATTGTATTGTTTTGTATTGGATTGGATTGGATTGTCATTACCTGGCGGCAACTGGCAAATTACAAGACCTCTAAGATGACAAACATTGTCGTTCCAATGGAGAGCCCAAAAAGCCGTTTTTTCCGTGATCATAAAAACGCAGTTTTCTTGACCATCAAAATTGTTTGGTTCTCCCTTTTTAAAATTCTGGTATCGCCTCTTCATTTGCACATTGTCTTCCCAATAGAACAATCCGTCGATCTCAAGAATAAGAAAGAACAGGAATAATTAGTAAGCAGCTTGACAAGAACCGTTGATCAATCTCGTACTTAAACTTCTAATCATATGCATGGAAAAATTACTGCAATCTGATTGAACGAGAACCTCTTTGTAAATCCCCCTTCGTTCTTCCCGGACCCACCCCGGGAACAGACCTCTATAGATTTAGGTTACGTGTAGAATTTTAGCAACAACATAGATAAAATTATAAGAATTTTTCAAGATTGCCGTGGATTACATTATGAAGTGGATATTTAGAGTTCTCATGGCCACTGTTTACTGCTACAAAATTTTGGAGCGGGAAAACCCAATTAATTTTCAATTTTGACTGTGCTTTTTATCTTGTATCAGTTGCACCTTCACTAGGACTGCTCGGTTAAACGAAAAAATAATTGCTGCACACTTAAGATTAAAAACTTACCTTCCTTTTTAAACCGAGGAAAACGTAATTTTCAATCGGAGCAATGAGTTTGGCCAGGTCATATACAAGAGTATTTTCTTCAGCCGAGGTTATTATTGGCAGTGTAGCGCCCTCATTCTCACATCGCTGCTGGGCTTCGTCGTGGCTAGCCACAGGACCAAAAACCTTGAAACAGGAGTTTTTTAAAGCCTTCCATCCAGTTGTTTGAGTTCTGCATTGAATCTTCGGAGGTCCTGTCATTAAGTTCAGGTTTAACACAAAATGACGTTTAGTTCCAACTAATGGGGAGGAGATGGGGGATAAACAGAGCCTAAAACTTTGCTTTATAGTGAGGAAGTTGAAAAAAGAATTTGAAAAAAGACTGAGTTGAACCATGCAAGAAACTGTCCTTCTTGAAGAGGAGCAAGTGCACCTTATTTTGAGGACAGCTTAATGAATTTACATCAATGTAACTAAAAAATATTTTTTTTATATTCTCTAAAAACGCCCAAAATAAAAATTGTCTTGAAAACTATCAACCTTAAAGAAAAAAAATTACAATTTAAAACTTATCCCTAAATCCAACCAAGCTGCTATCCTTCTTTCTATCTCTTTTTTGTATGATCATGTTTTTTTGTAAACTGAAATCATGGACAAATATATCGAAAGAAGCATCAGTAAAAGTCGCAACAAAGGGTGCTTTAGGTTCTCCCCCCTCTTTACAGCAAGACCCTTTTGACCAAACCCAAAACAGAAAGACGGAAACAAGTGCAAATTTTTGAAGTTATAGGCCAGTTAGTTTTACCCTTTCCTCCTAATGCCCTTTTTTAAAAAAAAAAAAAGAATAACACGCCTTTTTATAAGAACATTTTTACAATAACAACGAGGCACAGATTGGCAAAGCTCAAGAATAGTTTTTAACCCTATCCAGAACGGGCTTTTGAGATGGGGGGGGGGGGGGAAAGTAATGGTACAAAAAGTCACAAAAAAGTCAAATTTTCAGAAAACTCAATTTT
>JAOBRD020486775.1:11609-32917 GCA_027575215.2 Hydrozoanthus sils | reverse complement strand
TTACCTGAGATTGTACTACGATAGTTTTCTGGGCTAAACCAGATATTATACATGTAGTTCACAGTAACTCGATACCTCCCCCCTTTACCTGAGATTGTACTACGATAGTTTTCTGGGCTAAACCAGATATTATACATGTAGTTCACAGTAACTCGATACCTTCCCCCTTTACCTGAGCGAGCTTTAGATGGTTGTACTTTGGTTACTCCAGTGTCAGCGTTTTGTATGAAGTCAGACCAAGCAACGACGTTTCCATTGTCATGATCAGCGTGTTTACTCATCTGGAGGATCAACTGCGGATCTAGTTCGTAATTCCAGATATTCATTTGAGAAATACTCCCAATGAAAGCCTCACTTGCGGTGAAGTTGCTTCCCAGGTTGTCTTGCTCCTGGCCCAACACAAGGAAGCCGCCACCTCTGATAACCTGTTGATGAAAAAAGTTATCGTGACCTTTTCTGTCATCACCATCTTCGTTCTCATTCTAATGCTGATTATTACTTGTCTGGTGAATTATTGCTGTTTTTACCGTTACTCATTCTTGTCATCACCATTATCATCAACATCACTTTCAACACTGTTAGAATTTTTATAATAATTGCCATGATACTCTTTACCACGCATGTCATTTTTTGTAACTCCAAAACGCTGGCGTTCAGAGCAGGAATGTGAAAGTCCTCATCCTTCTCAATTGTTCTACTCGCTTCCAGCTGCTTCAGACCCACGCAAGGAATCGTAACATAGATACTAATGAAATACCCGGATTTATCTTTTGTTTTACCAAAAATTCATATCATCATCGCGCGCAGTGAAGAAACTATTTTTATCTTTCACTCGTGAGGATATTGGTGTCGCCATGGTTACTAACATGATTAGCAAATTACAAGAGAGCTTCCCGCTCAGGTGAAGGGCTTGTTCTTTTAAAAAAAGTTGTGTTTTATTTAGGAATTTCATCAGTATTTATAAAATAAACTAAAATAGAATAAACGCTTTGCTCACTCTTGAGATACTTTCAGCCCTTGTAGGTAAAATTCGTATCCCAGCGCAGCCATGTTATATCTTGTATTTCAAATACTTTAAACATGTTTTAAATTGCGTCAAAATTAAGTTGACTATGATTTTCTTCGGATTAAAAGACTTCAATTTAACATAATTCCTTAATTGTGCGTGTTTTAAAAACCCTTCATCAAAGCTGGTGCTTTATTACTACAGTCAACTCCCGATAAATTGAACCCTCGCTAACTTGAACCTCCCAATAACTCGAACCAAAATTGATTTTCCCTCGTAAACATTTACAGTAATATTACCCTCGGTAACTCGAAGGATTTTTCCACGAGTGTTATCTTTGAGTGAAATCTTTTTTTCCACGAGGGTTATCTTCAAAGGAAACCTTTTTTTTCCACGAGGGTTATCTTCGAGTGAAATCTTTTTCCACGAGGTTTTCTTCGAGTGAATCTTTTTTCCACGAGGGTTATCTTCGAGTGAATCTTTTTTCCACGAGGATTATTTTCGAGTGAAATCTTTTTTCTACGAGGGTTATCTTCGAGTGAAATCCTTTTTCCACAAAAGTTATGTTCGAGTGAATCTTTTTTCCACGAGAGTTATCTTCGAGTGAAATATTTTTTCCACGACGGTTATCTTCGAGTGAAATCCTTTTTTTCCACGAGGGTATCTTCAAATATAATCTTTTTTCCACGAGGGCTATCTTCGAGTGAAATCTATTTTTCCACGAGGGTTATCTTCAAATGAAGTCTTTTTTCCACGAGGGCTACCTCGAGTGAAATCTTTTTTCCACGAGGATAATCTTCAAATGAATTTTTTTCCATGAGGGTTATCTTCGAGTAAAATCTTTTTTCTACGAGGGGATAAGCCTCATATGGACGCGCTAAAATGTAATCTTTTTATTTTATAGATACGAGCGCCGAAATGAACGGGAAAAAAAAGAGATGGCCTCAGCGATATCTTCGCCGTTCACTAGTAATATAAGAATAAGGAAAATGTGTCACTCGTATCCCGGATGTAGCTTCGTATGAAATTAACGAGTGGCGTATTTTAGTGTAAAACATTCATATCTATATAATAAAGCCTGTTATTACCTGGTTTTTCTGGAAGGGGTCGTAACCGTGTTTAACCTCGCTTCCATCCTTGTACACTCTCCAGTACCCAGTACTACTCTTCCAAGTGAAGGCCATGTGATGCCAACCGCCATCGTTGGCTGCGACGTTAGTGGCAACTTTGACGCTGTTAACCCAGATGTTGAAGCCATTGTAGTCGTGAATTACCAAGGCATTATCATCAACCGTGCCGTCTGTGTAAGAGAAATATTTGAGGAAACAATAAGAAAATAAGTGACTGAACCGGAACAGGACAGACAAACAACTGATTGTACTGATTATAAGCTAATCGGATAGTTTTCAGTAATAAGGGAATCTAATAGTATTGCGCATACAACTGTTACCGTCTGTTGGTATCTTAAATTGCATATGAAATGAAATTTTTTTTTTTCGGCGCGCGAGCGGGCAAGGTAAAACGAATCCTGCAATCTGATTGGTTCCTTGAGCGGGCGGAATTTTACGATCTTGCCCATGGTCAAATACCAACAGCGACTCCGTGACAAGCAAAGACGACTAAACTCAAAAGGTTCAGATTTTTTTAGTTTTGCAAGTCTTAGCCTATAAAGCGTTAACATTTGGAAACAGTTTTTGAATTTTTTTGACGTAATATTCGAGGAATAAAGTTTTTATAGAGACAGTGAATTTTGTTATCCTGCTGGACAAAGACAGTCTGAACATAGGCCTTTAAAAAGAAAAAAACAACACTAAAACTCAGGGGAAAAAATCAGTCTAGGTACGGACCTCGGCCTTACGCAAGACCTCTGGCACAGTTTTTCTCAATACAGACCTCCAGAAGGCAAATAACATATATATCTCAGTAGATAGACCTTGCTAAATGCGTATTGGGGGTGAAAAAACTTTTGCGAAATCTTTTATATTTCTCGAGATATTTAAAACAATTTTGACAATGTTTTCAAGTGATGACGTCATTGCATGTACTGGAAAATGTTCAGTTTTTTAAAATCTGCTGCTAATCCGAGGAAACGAACAATGACAACAAAAATCTATAACTACTCTGAAGAAAACCTCAAGATACATTATCAGTCCAAGTTTGGCTCAAATTCATCCAAAGGTTATGGATTTGCAGCAGATTTAAAAAAATCGAAAATTTGCATGTACATGCAGTTACGTTACCACTTAAAAATGTTTTAAAATATCTCGATAACCATAAAAGATTTCGACAAAATTTTTTCACCCATATTCTTCACTTTGTAAGTTCTATCCACTGAGATTTAGATAACAAAATATTTTATGTCATAGTCACTTTAAACATAGCTGTGTTTTATATGAAAAGGGCTGAGCTTTAAGCAACCAAACCATTGCCCAAGCCAAAACAGACAGAAGAGGGCATAAATCCATTACAAATCAGAAATTTGTATGCAACAAATAGGGTAAAGTGTCTTGCTACAAAAAAAGCTGTCTATTTAGTCTCCGATCTGACAATCTCTGAGTCACGATTTACGATTATGATTATTTACAATTCTTTTATCATTAATACATTATTCTACAGAGCTACACTTTCCGCAAATAGCAAAGGGCGGATAGTAGGGAGAAAATGACTAACAAGAGTTATAAAGAACGCTGTAAAAACTGGCAGTTTGGTATTTTTTAGGAGTTTTCAAAGAAAATCAAGGATATTTTAGAAAAATAATATTTTTAGGGGTCCAAAACCAAAATGCGCTTCTTTTTTTTCTAAAGTTTTCACCTTTCGTTTTCAAAATCATTGCTACAAGGTATTTTCTAGGAACAGAATTTTTCCCGCCTTGGTATTTTTTGGGTATTTTTTTACTTTTCCCAAGAAGCATCTCTATCCTTTTCACTCCGAAGTACTTAATTTTTAATTAAGTGAGCCTGTTTGCTGCTTACCAGCATGTCTAACAACGTAAGGAATGGGGGTCGCGGGGTCAGTGCTGACTTCAGAAACTTTCATCCAGAAAGAATAAACACCGAAGTACGCTCTTCCTCCCCCCTCCCGGGTCTTAACACTTAACTTAAGTTTAAGCCTGCTTGCTACTTACCAGCACGTCTAACAGCGTAAGACAGGGGGGTCGCAGGGTCAATGTTGTCTTCAGGAGCTTTCATCCAAAAGGAAACAGTAAACACTCGAAGCTCTTGGCGCATCTCAATCTTTGAGAGACCACGTCCTTTACTTCTTGAAAATACAAGATCCCCGTCTGACGAGAGCTCTGGAATGAAAGAAGTGATGCTCAAGAAGGAGACCAGTAAAGAGCTGATGTGACATCTCATCATCAAAAAGAAGATTCAGTAAATATTACTTTAGATGATGATATGATTTCAGGCATTTTAGATAAGTTTTCTCAGTTTGCTAGACAGTACCTGAAAAAAGATCACATAAGGCGTTCTTGACAGAACTATAAACTCAGGGAGTTCTTAGCCACATGAAATCATAAGTAACGTTTCTAACGAAGAGCTGTTGTAAGAATCTCAACAGAAAATTGGTCTAAAATGTTAGAAGGTAAAAGTTAAGTTTGTTAAGTACCGATGCTTAATCTCGGTGTAAAGAAGGCCAATGGTTGTTGTTCCTCAGTTATTAATCATTCCAATGTCACTGCTCCAAGTTATGGGTATTTAGGGTTAAATCTGGACCAAAAGAAAATACTTTCATACCTGTTTCACAGAGTGTTCCGGCAAAAGACGGCTTACAAAGGCATTTGAAGCCATCTTTCTGATCGACACAGTACCCGTTGTTCTTGCATGGAGTCGAGGCACAAGCATTGATATCAACTTCACATCGTGATCCTGCAAAACCTCCGGGGCAACTACAGGAATGTCCATATTTGTTATCTGTACACGTACCACCGTTTAAGCAAGAATCTTCCTTACATGCGTTGTCGTTGATTTCACAGTTATCTCCGCTGAAACCGGCAGGACAGTTGCATTTGTAACCAGCAACCAAATCGACGCACACTCCGCCGTTTTGACATACTGCAGGTCTGCATTCCTGTGAAAATTCTTTAGGTGTTAATCTTCACTGTCTGTAAACATTTAAATTGCACCTTATCATCAGAATCATCATCTTATCGTCATGAGGATTATAACAGCGGAGTTGTAGGCGAAGAGGTAGCGAATGGTAAACCCGAGACTGTCCGAGACGTCGAAACCGCCTTTTTAAATACGAGCCCGAGACTTTGAAAAGCAAAGAATAATTTGAGTCCGAGACGTTACGATACCGAAAAATGCGAGACCAAGACTTAAAATACTAAGACCCCCAAACAAATTTTAAGCAAACCAGAGATTTTGGCCTCTGCCGGAAACGCCGAGATTGCAATCGAGTCATTTTGTGAGAAAATCGAGATTGCGAGACGACAAAAAACTAATAATGCGCGACCTCGAGACGTGACAAAACACTTGACGAGATTCGAGAACTAGCTGTAATTTGCCGAAAATTTCACTTTTTAAGGGAGCATTCGCTACCTCTAAGCGACCATCATCATAATCATCATTATCATTTTAAATAATGATACGATAATGGAGCTTTGACTTCAATTTTCTATTTCCCTCTTTACTGTTATAGACGTCACTTAGTAGTTAACTACATACTGGCTAATTTGTTTTTATGAATAAAGGAAAAACATCTTCCGTGCATAAATAAAATACCACATAACGTTTCGTCTTAAAGGACTTCCCCAAGAATAATTAAGCCACTGGACCGAAATATATATTTCTTGGGGCAAAATACAAGTAGCTACTTACATTAATCTTGTTCTCGCAGAAAATTCCTGAATAACCATCTTTGCAGAGGCACTCAAATCCAGCCGGGTTATCCACGCATTTCGCGTTGTTGACACAAGGGCTTCCGGCACAACCGTTTGACTTGACGTCACAATGAAGTCCGGTGTAGCCAGGCGGGCACTGGCAAACATATCCATTCACCTGGTTTGGTGGGATGGCGTTCAATAAGTTGTATTATTGAAATAATACTAGATCACATAACCTTAGTTAGTTCTTTCTAGATATTTTTTACAGGATAGCGTGAAGTTTTGTAGAGACGCAAAGTAACATGAAATGATTACCAAGAAGAGCATAAGCAAAACAGCAACGGTAAAGTTGTATAAATTCTTCATAATAACTTCAGCATTAATAAAATACAAACTTCAAAATTTGGAATGGGTTCTTTGAGAGATAATCTTTCTTCTAAAGTACTAAAACTTTATCAAATCATAGGAACGTTTCTAGGAGTAAAACTGCTGCAATTGTATTATTTTGCTGAGCTATGAAACCTTTATTTATCCAAATGAATCATCTTCTAAAACTCTTCAAGTTACAACAAGAAATTGTAAATTGTTGGGTTTTCATTGTATTTTCATTATAGCTGCGGCGGCTGCGCTGTACAAGCACAACAACAGTTGTTCGTCAACGTTTTGATGAAGTACCACATTGATAAGAATACTGGTGGGAGTTGATTTGTCTGTGGTTTTACTGGTTCTTACGAGGAAGCATATTGCCTCTCACCTTATCCACACAGGTTGATCCTTGATAGCAGGGGCTGGACACACACTCGTCATTTTCCACCTCACAGTTGGAGCCACTAAACCCTTGTGGACAGTCGCATTCATAACCCAAACCGCTGTTGGAACAAACGCCGTTGTTGTTGCATGGGTTGGAGGAACACTCGTCTATATCTAAAGGAAAACAGTATCTGAAGGTTGTAAAGCCAAAGTTAAGCATCAACCAGTAGGGTGTGTCCTATCAACGCTGATAAACAGATAATTAATAGGAAGAACACTTGTCTATATCTGAAGGAAACAGTGACTGGAGCTTGTAAAA
The DNA here is from genome assembly GCA_027575215.2 of Hydrozoanthus sils. NCBI lineage: Eukaryota > Metazoa > Cnidaria > Anthozoa > Zoantharia > Hydrozoanthidae > Hydrozoanthus > Hydrozoanthus sils. The sequence goes on along the minus strand of JAOBRD020486775.1, from coordinate 26,017 downwards.
CCCAAATTAAAACAACAATCAGTAAAGTCTGTCCTATCAACGCTGATAAACAGATAATTAATTGGAGGAAGACTTGTCTATTCTTGAGAGGAAACTGTGACTGAAGGTTGTAAAACCCTAAGTGAATCAACAATCAGTAACTGTGCTTCCTCTCAACACTGATGAACAAGTAATGAATAAATGAACTGATGTAGAATGCTGTTGAAGTGTTGCAAAGAAAAACCTCTTGAGCTCTAACAATGGTAAGAAAATGAGTTGACCTACGTGGGATGCGAGCCTACGACCCGTGGAACAGAAAACCCATACTCTGTCAACTGAGCTAGAAGCTAAGCTGATAGCGAGCACTGATAAACCAAGTGTTAACGTTGTTACGATTTACCTTAAACGACTCGGGAGAGGAAAACATCTAATCTAGTATAACAGCTTATTCTTGACTGGCTATCGGGAAAATTGAGGAATTCTCTGAAAAACATCCAATGCATGACCTGGCTATCCAGTCAGGTATACAAGGCAGAAACTTGAAGGCAGACTGAGTGCCGACGCAAAACTGTACAAAAAGTTACTTTTTAGCTCGCTTGAAAATTTTTGAAAATGCGTTTGGGTTGTTTAGAATCATCTCGACCAGTTTGCAATCTTTTTTAAAACGTCAATAGGCTCAAAAAACTTTTAGGACTTTCAAGGACCATTGGAGCTATTGTGAAAGTCTGAAAATATTAGAAATGTTTTGTCACTCATTTTTGCCGGCCAATTCCTCTTACAATTGCCCTACCTTTTATCCTATTTCAAGAGTTGAAGGAGATGGCGTCAGGAACTTTGGGATACACTATTAGCTACGGGAGACTTTCTTAGTCAAAGAGGATGCTGCCTTGAGTGACATATGTGTAAACACAACATATAGATTTGAGTGGGGCCCTACAATAATCCAAGTTTCGCCGATCTGCAGCATCAAAAGACTCACACAAAGGAGGAGAGAAAACATCTGACCTCAATGGGATTTGAACCCACGACAGTTGTTTTGAGCGACGTAGACCTGTTTTGTAGGTCGTGGGTTCAAGGAGGTCAGAGATTTTTTTCTTTCCTTTGTGTGGGTTTATGGGGTTCTTTGTCGATGCTGTAGATCGGCAAAACTTGGATTGTTCCCCATTTCTAGCGGTAAGGCCTCACTCGAATCAATTATAGATTTTCCTAGTTAATTGCCGCGGATGGAATTTCAAAGAACCATCCGAGATTCTCTTTCCTACTCTAAGATTACGTAATGACAACTTTGAACGGGCTCCGATAACTCACCTTTACATTGGCTGAGAGACGCAGCCCCCTTGCCGTAGGTGGATTTTCCAGTTGGACATCTTAAACAAGAGGTCTGTTTAGTCTTCGGCTGATAGAATCCCTTAGGGCATGGGACACAGGGCTCGACGCTATATTTTGAGTACGTTCCCGCAGCACATGGCACTATGTTAAACAGAAGAATAATAAAACTTACTATTATATGGTTGAGTTTTTCACATACTGTGATTGGTCGAGTTGATATCTGTAAACTGCACTACGTACTGCTACAATTTTAAAAAATGTTGACTTTTTCACGACAGTGTATAAAACAGAATAACAAACAGATTCAATGAGGAGTCTTCCATCTGATTGTTCCTATAAACCCTGGTTTGCAGTTCAGATTTTCGAAACGGAAGTCGTTTTATCAACGAGGTGGTAACAACATCCGTTTTTGGTAAAACTAACGACAAGCGATAGTTTTGCACAACAGTGTTGTCAAGTCGTTTTGTGCTTTTAGTGTGCTTTAAAACAAATTCACTGAAGAACAAACGTTGGCTACAAGAGGTGTGCAAAATGTGTAAATTGGGACAGCTAGAAACTGATGCTTATTTATGGTAAATAACCAAAGCCAGATTGTTAGAACCAGACACTTGCTAGTTCTTGTATTCTGCCAAAAACATTTACTCTCACATTTCTCTTCTTTTTCTTCATTTACATATCTGTTTTACGTTTGCCACTTGTTTGGAACGTTTTAGCATCAATACTTCTCTCTTTATGCAGAGGGAAACCAAAACGTTCAAGACAAGTGACAAAGGCAAAACGGGCAGATAAGTAACAGAAGAAAATTAAGAAAAATATGATAGAACAAGATACCGTTGTGTTCATACGAATTGGGTGGGCAAAAAGACTAAGAAAACAGAAACTATTCAGAATTATCATACTTCCGCACTCTGCAACTGATTTTGCTCCTTTGGCCAATGTTGTTGTGGATCCAGGACAACTAGTGCAGGACTTCGCACGTTTTGATGACTGATATTTACCAATTTCACACACTTCACATGGACTTAGACCAGTAGAGGAATATTGCCCACGTTGGCAGGCAGCTGTACAGTATCAAAATATAAAGGAGAAATAAAGGTGAAAAGATGGCCCCTCCAAACGTTCAAAGTAGAAGTAATACTGTGGTAAGTAGCTAGCACATACTCATACTGGCGGGAAACAAGACAACGCATGTTTATAATGGCGGGAAACAAGCTAACGCACGCTCATTATGGTGGGAAACGCACTAACGCATGCTTATACTGGCGGGAAACAAGACAACGCATGCTCATAATGGCGGGGAACAAGCGAACACACGCTCATTGCAGGAGACAAGCCAACGTCCGCTCAGAATGTCGGGAAACAAGTTAACGCACGCTCTTAATATATGGTCACCAAAGTAGAAGAAATACTGTGGTTTTTTTACTTTTGTAAACTTGAAATATCAGTTTCACTAAGTAACAACAAACTTAATAAAGAAAAATAAAAATTTTGTACCGGCAAATTCGATGGTTATCTAGTACCAGACACATAACGCCAACTAAGGGAGTCTTTAAACGAATCTAGCATCTACAAACGGCTCGTGTTTCAATTAATTTATGCCAAGCGCAAAGCCGTGAAAGAGATTAAATTTTAACTCAATTCGAATGTGATTTCAATAAGCGAATCGTAATCGAAACACGAGCCGTTAACTAGATGCTAGTTTGCCCGCGGTACAAGATAAAACCGTTGAATTTGAATTGAAAGGCAGGCAAATATTTTACTTTGGAACCCGTTGCAAGCAAAGATTTAGAGTCTTTTGTAGATAGATTTCGCCAAGAATTATGCGATGAAAAAGAATTAAGTGTGTTGGGAATTGGTTTTAGTGTATCTCATTACCTGCAGGGCACTCAATTCACTTGCATATCGGGATGAAGAGGCAACAGGGCTCAACTCACAAACATTAACAAAGACAAGTCAAATCTCATGTAATAAATTTAATTTCACTTCATTCAGATAGAGCGCATGGGCTCCCTGTGGTTGTACATTTGATGTGAAAACATGACGAGCCCCGGACCCAACATTTTTTTTCTCAGCGGTGTCCACTGAATGTGTCAAGTTTGCCGTAGTGATGAGTTTTAGATTTAGACTTTTGAAAACTAACACGGCCATTCTCTGTTTGCTACAGCAAAACGATTTCTTGTCTCCCTTTCACACTAAGACGAACAAATCTTCAGACGACTTGTCCGTCCTCTAATGTTAAAACAGCTATACTGTTACTTACCCAAACACCTTTCTTTTGACTTGGTTCCTTCAGCGATGGTAAAAGTGTTTGGTGGACACTTGTCACACGCAAGTCTCGCGGTGTGGTTTTGGTACGTATCTACTGGACATTCCTGGCACTTCATTCCGGACGAACTGTAAAAGCTTCCAGCTGGACAACTCTCTGTAGAAAAAAATTAAAACTTTTTGCTTAGACTAAAGAAAAATTAACAACCGTTCAAATCATGTTGAAAAACGAAGGCAAGTGTTTCATTGGGTTTTCAAACACGAGAAAACAGAAGAATGCAAGAGGCCTACGGCCAAGTGCTTTTATTGTTTTCAAGTATTTGGAAACCCAATGAAACACAAAGCCCGGTTTTTTCAAATAACTGTCCCAACAAATACAATAAAAGAAAATACAGTTTTTAATCAGTGGTACTCATTCAGAGAGCTAAGCTGGAATTCAAGAACAACGCCTAGCCACCTAATTGCTATAGGTTATGCATTTGTTGTCTTGTCAGTCACGGCTATCTGACACGTACTCGTTAGATTTTCTCACTTTGCAACAACTACTTGTAACGAGTTTTGGTAAATTGTGTATTTGGTGCTTTGTTGTGGAAACGAGCTTTTTGCTTCTTGTTCAATTCGCCATGGCTTACAGATTGAGACAAGCAAACATAGAAAAAGAAGAGCTATTGGTAAAAAGGCCGTACTAATGTCAACTCACTACAAAAACAAACGGACGGTTTCAATGTTTTTGGAATAGAAATGAGCGCGGAAGTTAAAACTACTGACATTAGAACTAGGTGGTCTAATCAAAGATTACGATCTTCACACAGTCTTAAACAGCATATGACATGAGTACAGTTTTTCAATCTTCAAAAAGTACACTATAAGAAACATTGTTTTGCTAAGTTTGAGAAACATACGATGAAAGTACGCCAAGATATGGCGTGTAGAATTTTGAATTTTTCCTGCCAAAAAAGCCAACAATATGACGTAGCTGGTCACGTGCGTCTCGCCTCAGTCCATCCATTTAATATAGTGCCACGAAGTAAAGAGATAATTCGATTTTAAAACATCCGTAACTGCTAGAGTTTTCGATGGAAACTCTATTAGTTGCAGATGCTTTAAAGTCGATTTTGGAAGGACTGATCATGAGGTGAGACGCACGTGACCTGTTGCGTCACATTGTTGGCTTTTGGAGGGGACACTTTTAGCGGGAAAAATTCAAAATTCTATGCGCCGTATTTTGGCGTACTTTCATCGTATGTTTCTCAAACTTGGCAAACCAATGTTTTTTAAAGTATACTTTTCGAAAATTGACAAACTGATTTCATGTCATATGCTCTTTAAATAAGCCGTCGTGGAAATGGGTGTCAATATCCTGAATTACTTGTCGAATAAATTTGTTATAGAAGTTGGAAATCCGTCTTAGTAGAGAAATCCCCGAACACGCTGTTGCTTTGCTGGTTTATGAATGTACATATTAAGAAACATTTTACGTTCATTATTGAAAAACATGTGTTTTGAGAACTGGTGTTTCTAGGTTACTGAACCCATCCATATGGCCCGCGATTTGTGGTTGGCTGATTAATTCATGAATTATTAATGAGTTTGAGAAGCATTTTACTATCATACGATCAAAAATTTTTACTAGAGTTAGTATTGTCTTTTCATAATTTAAAACTCAGTATTAGGTATCAGTCATCTTTGTTAACAAATGTTGCAAAGTTCTTGCCGAATGCTATATATTTACATGTGTACATATGTCAAATTGGTTTGACTATAGTTAACATATACGGACTGGTTAGGAAACCATTGCTGTATGTCTTTGTTCGCCATTTTCTTTTGTTTTCTGGTCTTGACCCTGCACAAAATGTGCAGAAAACACAAAAGTTTTTGAAATGCAAATCAACAAACAGCCAGTCATAATATTCTCACTAACACCTGAAACAAAGAATGTGCAGGGTCATGGTTCGTTCAACATGACACAAAGTATCTTTGTACATTGTTTGTATTTCCCTTTTTAGGTTTGCCGACTTTCCTTACCAGTCCATATATTAACAAAGGTTTGGCAAACGGAACGTTTCAGGTATATGCTACAAATCAAAAAGAATATCGGAGTACTGATACAAATTATACTAAGTACATAGCGTCTTGAAAACTAACAAGCCGTATCAAAGTTACTGCAAAAAACGTTTGGCGGGAAGCAAGCTAAAGCACGCTCACAATGGCGGGAAACAAGCTAACACACGCTCATAATGGCGGGAATCGAGCTGACGCACGCTCATTATGGCGGGAAACAAGCTAACGCACGCTCATTTTGGCGGAAAACAAGCTAATGCTAATGTTTTAATTGTGCCTGTAATGCACCGCAAACTAACTGATTAATTTGATTTACTACACGGTTCATATTGCACAGGAAAACTGTAGCACAAAAGAAATACTTACGACATTTGTCGACTTTAAACTTATTCATGCCAAGGACGGTTCCGTTAGAGCACACAGCCACTGTTGCATTGTCTTTTATTGTGTCAAGTGTGGTTGATCCAGCGCCTGCTACGTTTAATGATTTAAGTGAGGGCTCTTCTTTTAGTTTTTTAGTGTAGTCCTCAATGCGAGCCTTAACTTGTGCATAATTCTGACCTTTGCTGAACACTTCCAGATCAATATCGATAATAAGAACATTCTGAAAAAGAAGGACGTCTTTTATTAAATGCCTCATTACTTATCCTTGCTTGGCTTTATCCATCATTCTATTAATCTAACCAAGATTCCGAACGTTGAGGCTGTAGCAACCAGCTATCTATCTATCCGTCCATCCACCATTAACGTGACCATCAATCCATCTGTTCGTCTGTCTGTCTGGTTGTCTGTCCGTGTTTGTCTATCTATCTGCTGTTTGTATAAAATGGCAAAGCAGGATTTTTTACGCTTGGCATGATACAGAATAAAATGTTATGGTATGATATCTATTTGCTCTAAGTTTGTGTAATATGACAAGTCAGAGTTTTGTTATATCCTTGTGTGATACGGTACGGTATAGTATGGTATGATATATGTTATGGCGCGGTATACGATTTGCTATGGTACTGTACGGTACAGTATAGGTGGTATGGTATGGTAAGTGTTGAGCTGATAGTACTGATATGGTATATGGTATGGTATTCTTTGTATAGTATGATATGGTATGGTGTAATATGTATGGTTTTATATGTTATGGTATGATATGGTATGGTTTGGTATGGTATGGTTTGATATGGTATGGTTTGATATGTTATGGTATGTAATTGTAAGTTTTGATATGGTATAGTATTGTGTTGTATGGTTTGGTATGTTATGGTATAGTACGATGTAGTACGGTATTGTACAATATGGTATGGTATGATTTCGTTTGAAGTTGAATGGTAAGGTGAGGTAGTATCTTTGCCTCTTTGCAGCAGAGAAACAACACAGAACAGTACCTACCCTTACAGTTCTTCTCTTTCTGCCACCGGAGACAGAAACCTTTTGACCACAAGATACTTTAACATTCTCAACGTTACAGATTTTCTCCTGTTGACAATAGAATGGGTCAATCATGTTAAGAGTGTGCTTTAAGCCTTGTACGAAGTTGAGTTTGGCCTGTTGTTGAACCGCTGGATCTGAACAGTCTCCTGTGAAATACTGCCACTCCATTCCCTTCCTGGCCGCGCCGGGCACGTACTCCTCTGTGGAGATTGGGTAAGAACTATCTTTGAGTCTAGAAGTGATCGTATTTCCAGATATTGTTATGAATTTTCGAGAAACGAAATGTCGTTGAGATAGCAAGCAGCTAAATTGTGCATACGCGCTATGGATTACAGTCATCTAGCAACAGGAATGCATCAGCAGGAAATAATTATTAGGCAGAAAATTTTAGATTAATTTTGCTCTTGAAAACTCTGACTAAACAGATTAAAAAAATCCAGAGTAAAGATCTGGATGTTCCGTTAGCTTACTTTCTGGAAAACTGAGGTGATTTGATCGTGCTTCTAAAGTTAGTAAACATATTCAATTGTTCAAACATACCAGCAGATGCAATATTTCATTGTTGAGCCGGAGTTGAATTGAGTGACTTCTGTGTCATAGAGTTAAGTAACCCTTTACGAGACTTGTATCGCAAAATATTCTAAGCTTACCTGAACAATCCGGCCAAGGCATTATGGGAAGTACTTCGGGTCGATAGTCAAAAGCAAGCCACTTCGCATTAGACTGACAAATGTACATGAGCGCGGGCGCACGTGAAAACTCATACTTGGCGTTACATTGCGGTGTACAGGTATCACCGCCAAAAGTGCCAGTGTATTTACAGGCAACCAGGCCATTTGAGGGGGGCTCATATGCCTTACATCTGGTTGCTAGGATAGAAAACATAAAGTTATGGTTTGACACTTGTTGTTCAACTGAAAGACAGAGATTTCATACAGCTTGTTAAACTTCGTTTCATAGATTATTTTGACTACAAGCAGTCCCGCTATTTTTGCTCTTTAGTTCGATAAATCGAGATGACTGACAAGTAAATAGGCAAGAGTTGGGGTTAAGACAAAAAATATCTAGCAAGGGGGTGAGGTAGTATCTTGCTTGATATTCTCGCGCGTCTGCTTATCTGCTGACGAAATATAAATTACCCATCGCTGTTTGGATCGCCATGTTTGCCATAAGATTTTCAACACTAGAAAAAAATCGATACTTGTATTTTTATCAACAACAACTTATTTTGCTTTGTTAATTCCTTTTTCTGGTTACCAAACAACTACTAGATAGCTCTTTTTCTACAAGCATAAGGAAAGAAGAATTATAAACAGATGAATTTGCTTGAAATAAAGTATCTTGTCTTCTATGAATTCGAACGCAGGTTTAAAGTTTATCAACTCGATGATTTGTCTCAATATCGTTTCGTTCTCAACAACCCTTACTAACTTTTTGTGTTAATTGATTTGACTAAACCTCAGTCAATCCTTACAGAAGTTAAATTTAAGTCAGTCTTAATTATTTTTAGAACACCTTTTTCTAATTTAAGTAGTTATTAATTTCTCTTCTTGAGCGTTGGTTCTTGTTTCACTGTTAATTCATTTATTATAGAATAACATAGATGCAGATTTTTCATGTGAACAGTACCTCAGTTGAAAAGTTTTGTTTAGATTAATGCGTTGACCCTACGCTATACAATGGCAAACAGTATTTGCGTCAATTTGAAAGCACTATTCTTACTCTACGATTGTTAGTTGCTAGTTTTAAGACTACTTAGGTTTTCTTGTCTTTTATCTTTTTCACATGGCCTATACATGTATGAGCCAACAAGCTAGTGGCGGCATTCTCCCCAACTGAACTTCTTTTACCGACATTAAAAATGGGGTTATTTTTTTAACACTTACTTGAAACAACAACAATGAACGAACACTCGGCTTTGTTCCCGGCGCCGTCAGTTGCTGTGTATTTGATAGAGTATTCCCCAACAGTGCGCTGTGAACCATTCACGGCCTCTGTGAAGGCCGTCACTTGATCACCAGAGTTGTCGAACACAACGGGAGGGTCCCATGTTACAGACACAAGAGTTTCGGACGACTTTTTATTTATTTCCTTATTTGGAGGACAGTAAAGCTGGGGTTTTTCAGTGTCTGCACAATTGAATAGAATATTGATAAAATTAACTTTTTACCATTTAGTTGAGAAGTTCCGTTGGTGTTTCTATGGAAACAGGATGTTAAATATTGTTTAAACACCGTGAAAAATGGAAGATACTGACTTTTCAGACAGAAACCTTTCGTCGGAGTCAAATTTTGTGAGAGATAAGTAGAGAGGTGGTTATATAGCAGGCCCGTGGGGAGGGGGGTGCAATGGGTACTCTCGCATCCCCCCACCCCCCACAGGCAGAGAAGGTCCACTTTTTTTGCTGACCACTTATTTGAAGTAACAACATTCTCTATGTTTTTCTAAATTGATTTCGAAGCTCCAAAGTGTGAATAAAGCCCAGTTTTTTTAAGGATAGCTTCGTCTGCCTGATTTACGTTTCAGTCAAAGACATTTTAATTTTCAAATTTTCCAGGAGAGCGTGCTGCCGGATCCGCCGAAGACTTGTGCCTTCAGCGCTTGTTTGGTCCGTCTCCTCTACAATCGCACCCTCCTACAAAAAGCCCTGGCTACACGGGCCTGTATAGTAACGTAAAAAAAATGGTTGCCCAATAAAATGGGTTGGTGAAATAAGAGATATTACATGGCCACACGGGGATACGAATTTTATCGCAAAACCCACAAGTCTTTCTCCACCAGACCCAGAAATCTAGAGTCTCGCATTACCGATGGTTTAGTCTCCAATTAGCCTCACCTGTTACAGTTACTGTAAACACGCAACTGGCAGTGTTGTTGCTAGTGTCCCGGGCAGTGTATGTTATATGGTGGGTTCCAATAGCGAATTCGTGCGGCGACGTGATACCTGCGGGAGACTGGGTCAGTCTGGGCTTGGCGTTATTGTCATGAAGCTCAGCGTTATCGCTGACCGTTGGTGGGTCAAAGGTCAGGGTCCTCACAGGCCGCTCGGGGTCGGTGCCTGTGTTTACGACGCTCGGACACTTAATTGTCGGCGGCCTCTTATCTGTTGATCGATGAGCAAGCTGCAAGGTTTAATCTCCATAATCATATCACGAACGTATTCCTACTTATCAAGAATGCTGCGATAGCATTTTTTCGAACGACTAAAGTCAAAGATCAAAAATCCAAACCGAACATAAACACGAAAAGGAAGACAAAAAAACGCACATGAGGACGAACACGAGAACCAGTACAAGCACGAACACAATGACGAGCACAAGCACGAACACGAGCACAAGCACAAACACGAGAACGAGCACAAGCACGAATAGAGAACGAGCAGAAACACGAACACGAGAACAATCACAGACACGAACACGACAACGAGCAGAAACATGAACATTAGAAAGATCACAGACACAAATACAAGAACAAGCACAAGCACGAATACGAGAATGAACACATGCCCGAACACGAGAATTAACACGGGTACGAAAACGAGTAGCGACATGCACAAGGACAATATCACAATCACGGAACATGAGAACAATCAAGCACAGACACGAACACGAGAACGAACACAAGCAAGAACACGAAAACGAACACAAGCACGAACCCGAAAACAAGCAAAAGCACGTACACGAGAACGAGCTCAAGCACGAACACGAGAACGAACACAAGCACAAACACGAGAACGAACACAAGTACAATTAGAGAACGAGCAGAAACACGAACATGAGAACAAACACGAGCACGAACACGAAAATGAACACAAGCACGAACACGAGAAAGAGCACGAGCACGAACACTAGAACGAACACAAGTACAAATAGAGAACGAGCAGAAACACGAACATGAGAACAAACACGAGCACGAACACGAGAATGAACACAAGTACAATTAGAGAACGAGCATAAACACGAACATGAGAACAAACACGAGCACGAACACGAGAAAGAACACAAGCACGAACACGAAAACGAACACATGCACGAACACTAGAACGAACACAAGTACAATTAGAGAACGAGCAGAAACACGAACATGTGAACAAACACGAGCACGATCACGAGAATGAACACAAGCACGAACACGAGAAAGAGCACGAGCACGAACACAAGAACGATGGAGCACAGACACGAACACGAGAACGAGCAACGGCACACACACGATTTTTTACGATCACAAACACAAGCACGAGAATGAACACGGGTACGTACACGAGTAAGAACAGGCATATGGACGATAACACGATCACGGACACAGAGTTCATGCATTTGTTCGTATTAAAAATTCTAATAGGAGTAATAACAATAAGAATAAGAATAACAAAGATAATAATAATAATAATAATAATAATAATAATAACAACAATAATCAGCTTTGTTTAATCAGGGTAAAGCATATAACAGTTGAGACTGGTTAAGTACGAGTACGGTTACAGGGCCCCCGAATAGTTCCCTACAAATTTCGGATTTGCCTGCAATTTTAAAGCAATGCTCGCGGAACTTTTTGATGCGTGCTCGCGTTTTATTATACAACATGCCCGAATGCTCGATTTATTTCAAAATAAAATGCTCGGTCTTGCATAAAAAATTGGGGTGTTCGCAAGTGTTCGCGAAGGACCATTCGGGGTCCAACCTCGTACCTAGGCTTCCCTCTTCCCTCTCCCGACAGGGAAGAGCCTAGGTACGAGGTTGTCGGGGGCCCAGGATATGGGTATCCGCATCTTAACCAGCCCAAAGCAACTACTCCATTTTACTTACAGACTTAATCACCATCTTTACTGACGCAAACACTTTACCTTTACAACTGGGATATGTTCCAACCCATTTGCCCTCAGGCCCACAAGTCAGAACCGAGTCACCTTGTCTATCGTACCCAGTCACACACTTCATGACACAACCTCGTTTGTAGGGTTGAGGAGCGGTTACACAGTCCACTGGTTCAACAGCACCAAACGGAAGTCGGCGAAGGGCAGGGCACATTTTTGCTTTAGAAGGAAAAGTGGGGAACAAAAGTCATCAATGCTCAGATTAATACGAAGTGAATGAGCATCAACTTTGATGAAAATGATTTTCTTTTGTAAAAAAAGCACTCATCCACTCACTCACTCACTCACTCACTCACTCATGCCCATTATGCCGTGTGGTATGCAATGCAGTATTTTAGTAAGGTTTTTTTTTCATTATAACGCAAAATTAAACTGTATATACATTTGTTTTCTTAGGAAAATAGTACGGTAGTTCACAAAAATCAGACAACTGTAATCTTCAGCGTGACGACTAAGCTTGAAAATATAGGGGAGAGAAGTTTATTGGTGGGACCTAGGGCGTAAATAACTGTAGAATAAACGTTTATTATTCGTATACATTATTAATATAGAAATTCCAGTTCAGCATAGCTAATTTAAATGTGGATCTGTACAAAACAAAAGAAATCATTCAAAGGGGTTATAAAATAAAAATGAAAATTATTGGAGATGATTTAGATATTGCTTGACTTTGAGTTTAAAACGAGGAAGAGTGTTACAGGATTTTGTGTGATTGCACTTAAAAGATGTTTGAAATTTAGTTGTCTTGGTAAGAGGCAGGCGGGTAAGGTCTTTATTTCTAGTGTTGTAGTTATGGGTCGGCTCCGAGGAGTGGAAGTCGTCTAACAGATACACGCTGGAACCAGGCCATTGACGCACTTATATCTCAGTATGCACTGTTCCGCAACATTGTCTTCAAATCTTGTCACTTTTACATCTTAAGTTATTATTGAATACCAGATTAATTTGCACTTAAAATATTGTTTGTGCTTGGTCTGTAGTTTAGTCGTGGAGAAAGCTGTAGCTCAATATGAAACTTGTTTAAGATAAACTTGTAAAAAGCAGCTTTTCTAAAATGTTCAATCGGAAACACAAATAGAGTAGCAATGTGTGACAGCGTGAGACAGATCTCGAATTCTGGTTTTCCACGCGTGTGTATTATGCGTGCGTGTCTCGCGTGTCCCTCACGTGTGCGTCTCTCGCGTGTGTCTCTTGCGGGTATTTTACGCGAACATCTCCGTGTGTGTCATGGTGCGTCTTTCTTACGCGTGTCTCACGCGTGCATCTGTTCCATGTGTCTCGCGCGTGTGTCTTACGCGTCCGTCCCAAGCAAAACGAGTAAGAGTTCAACAGTGCGTTTTATTGATGTTTGAAGTTAGATTGGAGTTTGATTAAGACACTTGCCAAAAGCTTTCTGAAATAGGGGTCTGTATTGTAAGGATTCGGACTGCTCGCGAGCCAATCAAAATACGTTAATGTGGAAGTTTAAGATCTAAAGAGGTTTCGTGTCTCTTCAGTCCTGCTCTGCTTAATTCTAACCAACTCCAATAAGAGCAACGCAGCTGTCAATTGCTGTCGCTTCCTAGGTACTTGGACTGGACTAGCACATTGCGGTATTTTGTAACTCTAAACTGAAACAAAGTTACAACTCACCTTGACAGCTTGTGGTGGATCCTGTCCATTGACCGTCTTTCTGACATACTCTTGAACTGCTTCCCTTGAGGTCGTAGCCCGAGTTACAAGTGAAGGTACAAGTGTTACCGTACTTGTCTCCTGTACCAGTGCACGACTTGGTGCCGTGGTTGATCATCGGCAGGCTTGCGCACCTGACAACTACAGATAAACGTGGAATTGTTAGAACAGATACACGCGTACGTAGGAATGGTTAGAAAATCAGTAAAGAAACGCGTGGAATTAGAAAATCAATACAGATACACGTGGGAATTGTTCAAAAATCAATGCGGATACACGTGCTATGGGTAGAAAATGAGTAAACACACACGTGGGAATTGTTAGAAAATCAGTACATATACACGTGGGAATTGTTCGAAAATCAGTAAAGATACACGTGGGAATTGTTCAAAAATCAATGCGGATACACGTGCTATGATTAGAAAATGAATAAACACACACATGGGAATTGTTACAAAATCAGTACAGATACACATGGGAATTGTTACAAAATCAGAACAGATATACGTGGTAATTGTTAGAAAATCAGTACAGAGACACGTGGGAATTGTTACAAAATCAGTACAGATACATATGGGAATTGTTACAAAGTCAGCACAGAGACACGTAGGAGTTGTTACAAAATAAGTATAGAGACACATGGGAATTGTTACAAAATCAGCACAAAGACACGTGGGAATTGTTAGAAAATCAGTACAGATACACGTGGGAATTGTTACAAAATCAGAACAGATACACGTGGGAATTGTTAGAAAATCAGTACAGAGACACGTGGGAATTGTTAGAAAATCAGCACAAAGACACG
>JAOBRD020486775.1:0-11509 GCA_027575215.2 Hydrozoanthus sils | reverse complement strand
TACAGATACACATGGGAATTGTTACAAAATCAGTACAGAGACACGTGGGAATTGTTACAAAATCAGTACAGATACACGTGGGAGTTGTTACAAAATCAGTACAGATACACATGGGAATTGTTAGAAAATTAGTACAGATACAAGTGAGAGTTATTAGAAAATTAGTACAGATACACGTGGGAATTGTCTGAAAATCATACAGAAATATTAATAGAAATTATTAGAAAATAAGAACAGATACATGTGGAGTTTATTAGAGAATAAGGACAGATTCACTTGGGAAATGAATGGACAACTCTGCAAAACAGCGTTCTAGCATCTTGTTTCAAATCAAATCGTTTGTCACAAAATTATCATATGGACCCCTGAAAGCAGTTTTTACCAAAATTCCTCAGAACAGCGTGACACTCAATTAATTCAGACTTTGATTGCAACAAGGTCTTCAAGGGGTTAACTGGTTTTGAAAACCATCCCTTTAAGTCGGTATTGTGGATTTCGGGCTCCTAACGTTTCCTGTTACCGGTTTAGAAGAATTTTGCTTTTCATCTTCATAAATAATTTGCCATATTTGATGCGCTCCAAATTTTATAATACCAAATGTTTTGTACCTTACGAGTTATGTAAGGAGAAGTTGAATGTTGATAATCTGGGTGGGGCTGAAAGGGTTAAGTTATGTTAGGAGAAGTAAGATGTTGATAAGCTGGATGGGGCTGAAAGAGTTAACTGAGTGCTTGTAAGCATGCACACGGTTCATTCCTATTGTGATATTCCAAGAATGCGTTCAACGAAGGAATGGACACTACTGACCTTGACACGTGACTAGCGTACCACTCCATTGCTTTGTCTTCTGACATGTCCTGCTCCGAGAACCAATCAAATTGTGTCCCTCATTACACGCAAAATTGCATCGAGAGAGGTAAACATTATCACATGAGCCCACTATCTGTCCGTTTGTGGGAGCGGCCAGTTTTTCACATCTGACAGCTGTAACATTAGTAATTTTGGTCGTATCAAACAATCTCGGGAACCATTACAAAATTTCACCTCAAATTCAATGTCTTCAGGGTGAACTAACGGGCAACGCCGTACCATCAACAGCATTTGGCGAAATTCAGGCATGGGCATTTTAGTGATACTGAGAAACAATTTCTTTAGATATGTACAGTAAGTACGAAATAAGGTAAAATCGACAAAAATCGGACTAGAAACGGACTGAGTTCAGGAGTTCCTAATAATTGCTCCACTGATACATCCGATTTCCACAGTTCTTCGATCCTCTAGATTTCAGTTTTGTCCATCCGTGCTTTTGTTTTATTTGTTTTTTTATCTTCCTTCATTTAGCTTTAAGCAGTAAATGCTCATTAACAGGCCATTCACAACTGTTCGTGTCTAAATTTGGCTAAATGCTGTTACGTGACCACTTTAACTCACACAGACCTTTCTTGAACTCAAATTTTCTTTGATGTTTAAATTCAAGTTCAATTTGATATTTGAATCAAAGACGTTGATAGCCTGCGTATTCTTAAGTGCTATTGTCAGGTTAGGCAATACGCGCAAGATTAAATATTTTCGTGCACTAATTTTATTTAAACGTTTGAATTATACAATAAGGTACTGCATTTTGTGGCCTACAATTTAAGTAAAGCCATGTGTATTGGACCAACGCTTTAAAGTACAGTCCCGCGTGTTAGGGCCTACGGCTTACATCAGAGTCGCGCGTGTTAAGGCCTACGACTTACATCAGAGTCCCGCGTGTTGTGACCTACGACTTACATCAGAGTCCCGCGTGTTAGGGCCTACGAATTACCTCAATAGTCCCGCGTGTTAGGGCCTTCGACTTTATGTCAGAGCCCCGCGTGTTAGGTCCCACGATTTACCTCGAAATCACGCAGATTGAACGCAATTGTACCCCTTCGGGAGGAAGTAGAGGAGATTTTTCTTTTACTGGTTTTCATAAATAATTGATTTACTTACGTTGACATGGAATTTTTCCAGCAGGGCTTCCTTCGTACCCTTCATTACACGTGCAAGCGCCAAGGCTGAGACTTCCGGTTCCGGTTGTACTTGAGTGCACCGGACAGGCTTTACATTCATCTGGGTCAGGATGTTCCTTGTACGTCCCACGTCTGCAAGCTAATCCACACAAATTGTTGGGTTAAACATGAGGTTTCGCTATAAAAGGCATAGCTCCTCCTGTTTTCAACAAACTTTTTCCGGCCCTATTGCAATCCCTAGGGACTTTTCTTCGGACCATATCTATGCCACATCAGCATATCAGTTCGATCTGGTACCGAAACCAACAAGAAATCCTTTGTAAAATTAAGGGGAATTTCAAAACCATGACTTGCAAAAACTGCATTTGAATATAGAATTCAAGACTACCTTTTCTCTTTCCATGTCAAAACTAAAAATCTTGCCGAAGGTTCCGTTTCAATGTCGTAAGCGAACAGGTTCAAACTTGCTAAGCCGCTTTGCACAGAGATTTGATGCTAAATGTATGAAGTTGGGCCCCTTTTACCTCGATAAAACTTCGATTCTAGACGAACTGATGTTGGACATTTTGAATCCCGCGCTTCGTGCAATCCCTTGGAACTATCCATTGCGTATTTATATTAGTTCATCATATTGATTATACTTGACTTTTTCAAATTTAATAATGATGTTTTAAGTTGAACTACTCGACTTAGTGATAATTTTAGGCTGCCTTTCTGTAAGGTTTACGGAGAGAGCATTTTTCTGTCATGGATGTAAAGTTTTTAAAAAAAACTTGTAAGTGTTCAATTAATAAATAATAGGCATCAGTAGATTTTAATATCGATTTAAATAATATTCTAAACATAGTCATCACCATCGTCATCATCGTCATCACCATCATCATTATCACCAGAATCATCATCATCACCATCACCATCACCATCATCATCATCACAATTACCGTCATTATTATCATTATCATTATCATTACCATTATCATCATAATCAGCATCACCATCTACAATGTTGACTTACGGTAACAGTGGCCAGGCACTCCCGCCCCATAGTAACCACGCTTGCAGACACACTGGTATATACCGCTGACCGTACCGCAGGAACAGAAAGCGTTTGCGTCACACCCTGACGTAGTTGTGCATTTTGCTGTATCAACGTCCATGTACCGTTTATCGTGAGCATCTTAAAAACAGAATTGAAAGGTTTGTGACAGCAGCCGCTATTTTCTAGTCATCAATAACATCGGAATTATATTAACATTAACGCTAATACTACTATAATTTACACTATCATTGTTCTCATCATCACGACCATCATCGCTGTTATAGGAATCACCTTCGTATTATCATTTACAGTAAAACACCCGCAACTAAGAATCTTTATTTTTGGAAAGTAGCCTAAACAGGTTTTTATTGCTGCCGAGCGAAGCGAGATAGCAGCATTTTCTGACAGCAATTGAGTTTTTGCATCGAGAGCTTTTCGATTTGAAGATCAGAGAAAAGTAGTTGGCATCGCCATAAAAAAAACAATCGCGATTTTGACATCATAATTAACCTTTTCGCTATCACCATCCAAATCATCATCAACATCATCATTGTTAACTTAACTATCGTTAGTATCAACATCATCCTTGTTGTCCTTACTATCGTTATTATTAACCTCATCTTTGTTGTTTTTACTGTTGTTGTTATCAACATCCTCATTGTTGTCCTAAGTATCGTAAGTACCAACATCTTTGTTGTCCTAACTGTCGTTAGTATCAACGTCATTTTTGTTGTCCTAACCATCGTTAGTATCAACATCATCTTTGCTGTCCTTACAATCGTTATTATTAACTTCATCTTTGTTTTCTTTACTGTCGTTGTTATCAACATCATCATTGTTGTCCTAAGTGTCGTTAGTACCAAAATCTTTGTTGTCCTAACTACTGTTAGTATCAATAACATTTTCGTCGCCTTAACTATTGTTAGTATCAACATCATCATTGTTGTCCTAACCATTGTTGGTATCAACATTATCATTGTTGTCCTAACCATCGTTAGTATCAACATCATCTTTGTTGTCCTTACTATCGTTAACATCAACATAATCTTTGTTGTTCTAACCATCGTTAGTATCAACATCATCTTTGTTGTCTTAAGTATCGTTAGTATTAACACAACTTTTGTTGTTCTAATTTTCGCTAGTTTCAATATCAATCATCTTTGTTGTCCTAGCCATCGCTAGTGTCAACATCATCATTGTTGTCCTAACAATTGTTAGTATCAGTAACATCTTTTTGTCCTAATTATCGTTAGTATCAGTATCAACTTTTACAATAGAGGCCTTTTAAAAGCACAAGCCGTCCGTGTTTCTACGGAAGCCAACTGGAAGTCAAATGTCAGTAGTTGACGCGTATTTTCACACGTCATGCGGCCGTGGTGATCGTCGCGGAGGCAGCTAAGGACTTCTCACCTCCGTGTAGATCACCACTACCGCACGACGTGTGCAAGTACGCGTCAACTACTGATATTTGATTTCCTGTTGGCCTCCGTGGAAACACGGACGGCTTGTGTTAAAGTCTCTTGTAATTTCCCTCAGAACCTCGAACTCCCGATAACCCGAACCAAAATTGATTTACCCTCGTAAAAATTTACAGTAAATTTACCCACGGTAACTCGAACTCCCGATAACTCGAACCAAAATTGATTTCCCCTCGTAAACGTTTACAGTAAATTTACCCTCGGCAACTCAAACTCCCGATAACTCGAACCATAATTGATTCCCCTCGTAAACATTTACAGTAAATTTACCCTCGGTAACTCGAACTCCCAATAACTCGAAGGTTTTTCAGTCTCCCTCGAAGGTTCTACTTGTAGAGATTAGACTGTATTAACTTTATCATCATCATCATCATCATCATCATCATCATCATCATTGCTAGTTCCACTAATACTGATAGCGATCTAACTCTGTGGTCAAATCAGCAAAATAGACTTCGTTTTAACGTACCTCCTCTTATATACATTGCAAGCTCCTTAAACTTGCTAAAAGACTTAAACTTGAGCACATGTTGAGAGGAACTTGCGATCTGCTTCAATTGGTTAACGTTATAGCCAGCCACACCCACAGCAAAGATGTCGACACCGTAGTGACTTTTAAGATTGTTGGTGTTATCAAGTGGACTCCCCATATTCCACCAACCATCGGTTATCATTACAGCTACAGTGTGAACGCCGATTCGCTTCCGTCCTTTATCTATGGTCCTTTGAAGTAACTCTTTCATTCTGCCGAAGGCGTCCTTCATGTTGGTCAACCCACCCCTGAATTTCACATGGTACTGAAATTTCGGCTTGAATTCGCACTTGTTCTTGTTTATATCCGTGCCATCAACGTCAATGAAATCGATATCTGTTTTGACTTCAGATCCGAATGTCACCACCGCCACACGCGTTGAGTACGGTGCGACACTGAACTCGTTTAGCAAGCTATCCACAAAGATTTTTTCTGTGTTGAAGCCCCATCGCCTCACACTGCCAGACGTATCCAACAGGAAAATCAAGTCAGATTTACTGTTGTTATATTTATCTTTAAAATTAGCAAGAATTTGCTGTGGGTTATCTAAAAGTGCTTCAGTGTAAAAATAATTTGCACAGAGCGCTAGAACAAGCACTAAAAGCTTCATTTTTGCCAACTGGGTTGAGCGCCGAGTGCAAGGCGATCTCTCAGAGAGAGTCAATTTGGAAACTAATAATTTTTTAATCAATTTAGCATTGAGAAATTCCTTTAAGAGTTCGCTCAGCTGACGTTTTGATGTCAATATTGGTTTCTTGCTTAAACTCCACGTCATTTGGCCAAAATTTTTTAAACACAGCTGTTGTTCTGTCACGAGTCAGTAAAGTTCTCTAATAACTACTCTCAGTCGAATTGTCAATGATTTCCTAGGCCTTACTGTCTCTCGTCAAGTCAAAGCAATAATAAACTTACGTTCCAAATACCTTCAGTTTTTGTCCTTGACCTACCTTATAGTCTATAAAGATATGATCTCTTTGTGTAATCTACATGTAAAGCCTATAGATGACTGTTCCCACATAAAGCAAGGATGTCTCAACATTTTTTGCAGTCGTTGAAAACTTCGAGAGCAACCGGTTTGTCTTAAAGAAAAGACCTCAATTTCAGTTTTGCTCGTCTTGAAGGGTAGAAATGATTGGGGTCATTCATCCTAACTTTAGAACCTGTTGATAAAACTCTATAAAGTAACCATTTATTTTACTTGTCTTGAAAAGTAGAAATGATTGGTGTTATTCATTCTAACTTTCGAACCAATTGGTGAAACCCTACAAAGAGGCAAGTAATTTCGCTTGTTTTTGAAGGTTAGATATAACTGATGTTATTCATTTCGAGACCCCATCTACACTAATGGACACTCCCGAATCACTCGAGTTATCTAAAGTTTGTAGTGTGAACGCACATGAATTTCGGGAGTGAATAAAATTAGCCGAATGATTTGGAAATACTCCGGGAGTACTCCGAGATAGCTCGTATTAGTGTAAACGGGGTTTGACTTTTGAACTAGTTGACGAAACAACCTTAAGTGGCCAACCATTTCACTCGTCTTAAGGCGTGTTCACACTAGAGACGCAAACGCGAGCGAAAGGACATTCACACTTGGAAATTTGTGAAGCAAGAGCAAACGCAAGCACAAGGCGCGCAAGAAAAAGAAAATTTTCCTTTTCTTGTGTCTCAGTCCGTTTGAGTCTCTAGTGTGAACACGCTTTTAAAGAGTATAGGAGTGATTAATGCTATTCATTCAGTCTTTCATTTCTGCAAGAGGATACTTCCAAATAAACAAACCAATCATTTGCTTGCTTGAGACCTGACTGTTGTTGCCATTTGTATTGCTTGTCTTGAAGAAGAGAAAATGTTCAGTGTTATCTATTCCTACTGTTTGAACCAGTTGTTGAAATCTTATAAAGTGTCTGAACGTAGAAATGAGTGGTGCGTTTGTTTTTTAAACTTTTGTTATTGAATTCTGTTGAATTTTTGGTTTGTTCGTCTTTCAAAATTTTCAATCTAGATAATCAGGCAAAAGCCCTTTAGCTTTGAAAATTTATTGTTTTTTAAGCATTCAGTTTCTCTAGCAATAAGACAAAAAGTATTCAACACGAGATTTTGTTTCTACATTAGTAATAATTAGCTGTCATAACTCGATATGTATAAAACTAAATGCACACTTATTTAGTGAGTTGAACAGGTTGTATTTTTGCTTGAATCTTGATGTAGGTCAAAATATTTTCGAAAAAATAAATTAAGAGGAGATTTTTTGTGTTAAAGAAGAAATACTCATTTAATGCCAAAAAGCAAAGAAGTGTATGCAAACACCGAGAGAGAATCATGTCTGATGTTAGCTCAGCCGGACAAGTGATTAATCACGTCTGTGCTCGATTTTATGTATTAAGTAATATTTTGAGCTCTACGATTGAAGTTTTTTATAATCAATATTACCATCTAGGGGCAAGGCTGAATGCTCTGGTAGATATTTTGGAATTCTGGCCTCAAATTTTCTTAAGATATTCTTAATATATCATAAGTTGATAGTAAATAGATGTAGTAAAAGAGAAAATAATGAGTCTTGGAGATTGTTTTTGTAAAATTCCATCAGTTTTATATGTTGAAAGAACGTTGCACCATCGACTCCACCATTTTGTGGCGTATTCTAACAAAAAAAGTACTCAGCCGACGAACGAAATATATTCATTGAGAAGTACTCTCAAAAAGAGAAAAAGGAGAGTTCAAACACTGTTATAGAGAAAATGCGTTGTCTATTTGTTCTTTTTTCTTGTATATGAGAGACTACGAGTCAGGAACTCCAAAATAAATTTAAGATATAAATTTAAAAGTTTTTTTTGGATCTGTGTGTCTTTGTCGTTTAAGGTACAAACATTTGGTTGGTGTAACTTCTCCACAGCTTATAAATGCATGGAAGAATTATACGACAGATCTCTGGGTGTCTTATGTTATTAGAGTTAGAGAGGAAGCACGCTTGATAGCTAAAGATACTTAAATGTTTGAGTTGTTTAATAAGGGAAAATTGCAGTAAACATTTCAAAAAATAGAAATATTTAGAGTTTTTTCGTTTAGAGAAACAATATTCACAGCAAAAAAAGACGGTTTCTCGTTTCCTGTACGACAGTTCATAAACATTTTTCAGCGGTTATCTAAGACGTCAGTACGGGGATGGGATATCCGGCAGGGAAAACCGAACTCTAAACAGATTTTTTTTTATTATTTGAAAAGCTGAACTTTATTCATCGCTTTCAATAAAAGACACAAATCAATTTTCCTTACATTTTCCCCACCACTAACGTCATAACCGTCGCGCTGTTAACAGTTGAAACGCTGCGCCTGCGATGTTTTACAAGATGAGAAAAAAAATAAATTTACTATAAACCGCATTTTACATAATTTCTATTTTAGTTAGCCGCATTTGTTTTTCAACTTCAGTTTTCCTTTAACGATTCTCTATGAAAATATTTCTCCAACACAATATTACTATTATATTTGTTTCCTCTTCTAATTAGTATTAATTGATTACTGCTTTGTTCCGTTTCAATGCTTGGCCAAGCTAGAACTCGGCCTCCCACACGAACAAATAAAATTAGTCTAGTTTATGTGAACAAAGTCTCACGAAAACGGCTGTTTTGCTGGGATCACATATGTTTTTTCCCACAATTCTGATTACCTAGTCATTGCCACGATAAATGAGGCTAATTCAACTTGACAGTTTAAAAATTTTGCATGCACGAACAGCGAATTTTTATCTTAGTATATTTCGATAAGTATATTTTTAAATGTATTTTCTCTAGAAACATAACTAACAATATGCTGGTGACAACTTTATATTGTTTGTCCTAATTCGAAAATCCCTCTCACGCCTCACGCGGCTGTCTTAGTTTAGAGGTTTAAATAAATGAGCGGTTATTTTTCACCGTGTTTTAACTTCAATAAAATGTTTATGCAAAATGCAAAAATGTACAAAAATGAACAAAACATAATTGTCGTTTAAAACATTCGTAAACAGCGCTACCGGTGTAAACATTTTTGAAAAACATT
The DNA here is from genome assembly GCA_027575215.2 of Hydrozoanthus sils. Taxonomy (NCBI): domain Eukaryota; kingdom Metazoa; phylum Cnidaria; class Anthozoa; order Zoantharia; family Hydrozoanthidae; genus Hydrozoanthus; species Hydrozoanthus sils. The sequence goes on along the minus strand of JAOBRD020486775.1, from coordinate 2,428 downwards.
ATTTTTAATTTCATTTTGCGTTATTTGACGCTAACGGAAAAACTGTTTTAACTTTTGCTATTTTCTCGTGTAATTTTTTATATTTTTTGCATCATGGGGTTTTGCACCTTGGCGAACACCCTGGGAACTCAAATGTTGGGCCAGTAAAATCAAATTTTAGACACAACGGCGGTGCAGATGCCGATTCTGCCTGTTTCGTAATCTCTGGGCTTAACTTTAGTTCGGTCTCTGCACTGAAACCGCTCATACTGTGGCTTTTTTGAAATAACAAGGTATTTTACGGGCTTGTTCCAGGTGACTCAGCTTCATAAATCGGTACCATGTTCTGCTGGGGGATAACTTCCCCCAGGCCAGGGGTAGGGTAATTATAAAGATATATAGGGAGGGGCACTAAGGACGAGGAACGACTGAGGGAGTCTGGGCGCGAGGTTAGTTTTCTCTTTGTTGTACGATGAGTGTTACGTAATGTTCCAGGCGCAATAATGCTGCGATTGTCTGTTTTTTTTGCGATTGCCTGTTATACAGTTTGCAGAATTCTTTTTCTGATTCATTTGCAACAAACTGTAGCGGTGTGTTGTCAATCATGGGTGACACGGAAGTAAAAGTCACGTGTTCAATCTCAAGTTTGTTGAATAAATTTAATTCACACCATTCCTTTCCATTAAACAAAATTGAAAAAACTAAACAGACAATTTTGCCATTCAAAACAAAATATTAAACAGCGAAGGACTATTAGGTTATATAATTGCCGAAAAAACCCGAGTCACGCGTCTTGTCACGTGTCAAATTATGAAAGCACCAATGAGAAAGCAGTTAATAATCTATAGTTAGCGTTGCAACCAATGAAAAGTCCCGTTTAAATTGAATGTAACGCAGGCCCACACAAGAGCAAACAGAAAGCAATTTATAATTTAGCTCCTTACCCTAGATGAAGTGAATATCGATCATGGAAAGGGTGAAGCTAAAAGTATGACCGGGAATACTTTACACTGGTTCCGAAAAGACCTCCGGCTGCACGATAATCCTTCTTTGAAGGAAGCGATTGAAGGAAGTTCAACGTTTCGTGGTGTTTTTTTTCTAGAGGCGTCTGACGTTACCATAAGCAAAAGTTGTTCGAATCGATGGCAGTTTCTGTTGCAGTGTTTGGGGGATCTAGACAAAAGTCTACAGAAACACCATTCTAGACTTTATGTTGTCAATGGTCAGCCATCAAATGTTCTTCCACAATTGATTAAAAAATGGAATATCACCAAGCTTTCCTTTCAGTATGATAGCGATCCATTTGCGTTGAAACGCGACGGGGCGATTCGGCGACAACTGCAAAAAGCCGATGTCAAAGTTATCGTAAAATCCTCGCACAGTTTGTACGACTTGAGGCGGTAAGTTTTTAAGCTATATGTAGTAAAAAGAAATGGCTATTGATTTGTAAATCTGGTATAGCGTAATCCTAAATAGATCAAACTTTTTACTCTGGGAAATCGCCGCAAGGCTTTGTTGATATAAGATATGAGCTGTAAAAATGGCAACAGAATTTGTATTGCGAACGTGTATATTCGAACGCGATCGAACTGCACCGAAAAACATTTTAGAACGATGTGAATATAAAGTTCTACATAGCTAGCTGTCCTATAACTTTGTCCTATAACCTGCTAACACATTAATTTACCCCTTGTATTTTAAGTTTCAGTGTTTTGCTAGTTATACATGTAGCTTTTGTGTTTTGAGTTACGTAACCGTAATGTAAGAGCCATACTCTCAGCTGCAAGGGGCAAACTCTAAAAATAACCATATATATGTATGTAGGTACATAAGTTGACGCGGAGGAAAATCTTTTGCTTCTCATTTATAGAATAAACAATATACAAATGTATGTTCCTCAGAAGTTCGTTTAATTTTCCAATAAGTGGATAACAAAGCCATAAGCTGGTTCATGTTTCTTGTCATCATACTTAAGTTCCTAGATATTCCTGGCGTGACCAATTGATAATTAACAAATTATTCCCCAAAGGAAAGGTTGATATATAAGTAATTATTCACTAAAGTGGAGGTGAGTATACAAGAATATTCACAGAGCCATGAAAGTACTTGGCTTTCAGCAACATGTACAGTACTGCCTGCAAGTAATGTAACCTCTAGTCGCGAATCTAACAAGTATTTGTTTTGACACATGAGTACGAGTCTATAATGAGCAAAGTCAAAACAATGGCGACTTGTTTCACTCGCTACTCTGTACTCCGCGCGAAACGAAAAATGCTATAGAAATGCATTGTTACATGTATGTTTCACTGTTTCATTTTTAGAAAAAAACACTCAATATTGAAGAAAACTGAGTAACCGACGATTGTTTTGAACTTATATGAACGTGAAACTAGAAATCTGGCGACTTTACACTTTACATGCATCTTTAAACACAGATTCAAAGTTCGTC
>JAOBRD020486666.1:0-17523 GCA_027575215.2 Hydrozoanthus sils | reverse complement strand
ATTTTTATTTAATTATGAGCAAAATAATATTACAGATAAGTTAATAAAACAAACTGCAAATGGAATTTCCAATTCATATTGTGTCAGTGAAACAGCAGTTTCAAATAAGGTACAGTATAGTATATGGATATTTAAAAATTTTAGTTTTAATGGAGATATGCTCGTCTGCCGCACCACCTGATTTTCCAAGTTTACTAGACCTGGATCTTAAACTTTAAAGGAGGGATAAATGCTTTTGTCAGTCTTGTTTAACTCTTCGGAGATTTATAAATGAAATACAGGTAGCTAATTAATCCACCAAGTAAGGCACACTCAACATTTTCAAAAGAATGACTTTGGAAAATTTATTTCAACCCACAATAAAATTCACTTCTCTTTAATTTTTGCTGATAACCATAACAGATATTTTCAATGTAAGCTCTAAACTACAAGAGAAAATAAGAGAAAAGATTTAAATCATTTTGCTTGGTACTCCAACTATCTCAAAATTTTTCCTGTTCAATATCTATAAAGAACAACTGTCTTGCAATGTTCCTTCCTACTATGTTCAATCAGATTTCATGCCACTGGGCATTTTTTCCTGAAACATCAGAAACTCTTATATTCTGGTTTGCTTTTTGAGCAAATTCACTAAGTTAAATTTTTCAAGACAGAGTTTAACACCTTGATTGTACTTACATCTTCATTGAGGTTGCTGACAAGAACAACTGGACTGCCTCCTACCACCATGCTTCGTCCTGCAGTACTTTGTATATTAGCTGTGAAGTCAAAAGCACAACTATGAGAAAATAACTTCACTTTGAAAATTAAGTAAAAGTTTGGGAACATTTAACTTTTTAAAACTTACAGACTTTTGAATAATATAAAATTCAAGGATGCCTGCAAATTTTCAAGGAGTTGTCAAGGACAAATAACATTATTTCAAAATTAATTAAGACTGATTTGTTTTTCAAGGACTTTTCAAGGCCTGTACAAACCATGTGTTATATATATAAATGAAATACACCAGTATTGTTAACAGAGGATAATAAGATATGATACCAACTAACAACTAATATAAGAAAAATCCTCACAAAAATACACTAAAAATACCATGGTAGGGAATTCTGAAAAAATGCCTGGATAAGCCACTAAATGAACCCACATAGATCTGCACTGCTTCCAACTATTTCCAGGAAGGATGAAAGCCATGTATCAAGTTGATGAAAGGTGCATCAACAAAGATAAACTTACCAGCTGGGAAAAGCCCACCAAGACCTCCAGCAAATGGCATTCCCAGCAGGGATCCTTGAAGCACACCACCTACACAGAACAACAAGACATGCATCAAGTGAAACAGTCTTTTGAGCCAAATTAACTTTTTTCAAAAATAGCCAACTGACATGTCCTCTTCCCTAAAAAACCAAAGTATGCCTTCAAGACAACAACCCAAACTTTTGATAGTTCAAACAGTGAAACAATTGATAAAGCTGAAAAAACAGTAAAAACTAAAAATGAAAATGAAAATAGTACAACAGAGTGCAATCAATTTGGGACAACTGCTTTCTTATGTTATGTGCCCAAACTGTGCTTTATTTGGGAGACCAACTAAAAACTAGTCTTGAAGCTCAACCAGATAAGAAACACCATGAAAAAAAACCAGCTGCCTCACCTATTTGAAGTCCAAGAGACCTGTCAGAAGAATTTGGCATACCCTCACCAGCAGGGAGATCAGGTCTTGTATAATCCCTTAAAAAATTGTAGGAAAGTACATTTTCTCAGTTTCAATACCATAAAAACCTGCATGTTAGAACCTACATTTTTCAAGCTTTGGCATATCAGATTTTTATATTTTGAGGTAGTTACTAGCAGTTTAGGATTAGAAGGTTCTTAATTGAAGGGATTATACTGTATGGTGCATCTTAACCCTCCTTGTGGAAGGGCCAAGGTACAAATACACATTCTTCTTAGTTGAAGTTACCGTATTTGAGACTGTTCTTTTGTATAGAGGATATTTTATTTGTTTTGCAATTACATTTTGTTTCATATACATGTGTGTGATTAGGCAGTAATAGGATTCTTGCAATCTACATGAAAATGTAATGTAATTCCACAGAATTTATCTATATTTGCCTGGCTAAACAGATTCTTGTATTTTGGGGTATTAAAATGGCAATTTTCTGCATGCAAGTTCTTAAATCCATAGGTTCCTATGTGCGGGTTTATACTGTATACACTGCAAGATGTAAGTTTAAGTAAGAAAACGGAATAATAAATACAGAATAATGAATCATTAACTGAATCTCTTACCTGCTTTTTTCATTATTGTATTTGACATTTAAAGTTGTAAGCTTGGAGAAGTCAATATTCAGTGTACAACAACCATTGTAGATGTTCTGCCTGTCAAGAGCCTACAAAAATAATTACTTTGTCAGTTCCTTATATCAAAATATAGAGTAAACTAAACATATTAACACAATGGCTGATTTGTTAAATTATTTATATAATAAGATTAACTTACATGTTTTGCCTGGTAGGCTTCATCTGCAGTGCTGAACTGTATCAGAGATTGATACTGGTCTGTAAATCAGAGACATTTGGTTTTATCAGATCCTTTATAATAAAAGCCAATGCCTCTAACAATGATAACAAGTTTTTTTGTAAAAAGAATTAGTGTCCTTCCTTTTAAGACAAATGCCAAATAGTCACATCAGCAGAGTTTGGAGAAATTAAATCATACCACCTGGCTCAAAACTCTCCGTAGTTGTACATGGCCCGGAGACTCTTGAATAATCTCCAGCTATTTTATGTTATCCACTAGCACTACTATAAACAAAACTTGAACGCATGGTGACCTTTAATGTTAGATTACTGAAAAGCTCCTTTTTAACTAGTGGAGGCTCATTCCCACTATGTCTATGTCAAATGCCAAATAGTCACATCAGCAGAGTTTGGAGAAATTAAATCATACCACCTGGCTCAAAATTCTCCGTAGTTGTACATGGCCCGGAGACTCTTGAATAATCTCCAGCTATTTTATGTTATCCACTAGCACTACTATAAACAAAACTTGAACGCATGGTGACCTTTAATGTTAGATTACTGAAAAGCTCCTTTTTAACTAGTGGAGGCTCATTCCCACTATGTCTATGTTTTCATAATACATACCCTCGTGATGGCAATTCTAACTCTGATTTACATGGTAAGATGGAAGTTATTTCAAGAAAATTTAGATGAACATATGGATTATTCATCTCATTCAAAATTTCAATTTCTAAACTGTCATTTTAGCAAAATGATTCAATTGCAAATAAAGATAATCACCTGGCGAATTGAGACAGAAAACTGCTTATAGGCCTGGTGAAATTCGCTGTTTGCCGACCTAAACCTGAAGCCCTGATCAGAAGGCCTATGTTTATATAATTGAAAAGTATTTAAACTTCATAACTATACTGCCTCTGATGTGGGATTTTAGTACAGACTTTATACATATATGGCAGCAAATAGCCAACAGTCTAGCAACAGTCAAACCAAGTTCATAAATAAAACTTTTAAAAACAACATTTTTACCCGAAACAAGGCTAGTAGGACAAACTTAAATATAAAAAAAAAAATTATTAAAATCGTTGCTATTTGTGATAAAAGTCTATTTCTTACAAGTTTTTAATGCCAATACAACCTAAGACATGCAAACAGAATAAGCATACTTACTGTTTTTTGTAAATGTCACTATTTTCTGTACAGTTCCAAATTTGCTGAAAATCTGTCAAAAAGACAAAAGCATTAGTGTCATAAAAATGTCCTTTTTAGAATGACTGATTAAAGCAATTAAAAAATTAACAATTAATGGTTCATTTCCATTCAATAAAACTTCAAACAAATCGTTTCAGCCACATCTACCTTTTTTTAAAAAAATAAAACAAGAAGAGGAACAAATGCATCATTGTTTTGATCAACATGATCATCTTCAAGGAGCTCAAACTCTGACACGCTATAATAAACCAATGGCAAGAGTAAGAGAAACCCAGAATGAAAAAAAACAACCAAATTTCCCTGGAAGCAGGAATCGAACCCATGAGACCTTGATCACATAGCAAATACCCTAACCACCGAGCTTCCGAGGCACCCACAGACAGAATGGGAGGGAACAAACCAACCCAAGACATGCTGAGCAACCTAATCCCTGCCTCTCCCTCCCCCCACTCCTCTCAGAAACATTGATTACTCCATGGCAATGTTGCAGAACAATTTACAAGTTTCTGACAACAAGATAATCTTCTGAGAAAGAAATGAGATAAGTGGTGTTGAATTAATTACCTGATGGAGAATGTCAACATTAACAGGGTACATCATGTTTTCCACAACAACCCGCAAGATACTTGCTCCTCCTGTGTGTCCTGACGTCCAGTCAGTTGTGTGAGTTGCCCCAGTTGCTCCTAGAGCACTTGCTAAGTTGCCCAAAGTGGAATCTCCAGTTGCGGCTGCTAGTATTCTTGATGTCTAAATCCAAACAAATTACACAAACAATCTACCTAAGTGTGAATCTCTTTGTGTATATTGGTGTGTTAGGACAACACAAGAAGACCACAGCACTTGTATTTACAGATTGAAACTTCTGTTCTTTTAAATATTAATCCCTGGAAAGCTTGACTTAGTATCACAGCAATAAATGAAGAGTCTAGTGCAAAAAATGATGTAAGTTATTTTTAATAAAATTATCAACTCTTCCTAAATTACTCCTATTATCTCTTTATAACCATTGGGAGAATTTCGCAATTCATACAAAGCCACTCACATCATTTAATCAATAGACCCTTCACTTTTCTTTTCTACCGCTAAAGACCTAAAACCTAATCGTTTCATGCAGCAAGAGAACTCAAAACTAAACTTCCTTACTATATAAATACAAATTAACTACTTAAAATTACTTCACTTGTATGTTTCACCAATTGCTTATTCTCTCTTTAAGTTTTATGATAAGTTTTAGCTCAACTTAGTTTAAGGATGAAATTACTTGAACTAAGCTTTTGCAATGTTATTGACAAAATATTTTACAGGGAACTCCAAAAAATATAACACAACCTGGAAAAACATTGAAAACTGACTTGTAATTACTTTTTAATCTGTTATGGAACTTACTTTGAGTTTAAGGTAACTAGCAAGGAGAACCACAAAATGTCTTATGCATGTTGTTATTCTGATTAAAAAAAACTCCCTAGGAAATACTTGGATAAATAGTTTTAAAAAAAACTATTGAATGCGTCGGCAAGTAACATAAACTTGTAATTCCTAGGAAATAATTTTGTTAACGTGTATTACTGGTTTTCACCTGAAATCAAAGTGGCCATGTTGGTGCCCCTGGACAAAAGAATTTATGAGTTTTTTTGTTTAGAGAACCAACAAGGCTGTCTCTAGGGAATGAGTGAAACCAAAGAACTGGGCCATTAAGTGTTCCACATGGAAACTCGCCAAAAACTTAATATTTTTCTGTGAACCTCAAAAAAATGGTAGTTTAAACACATGTAGTGAACTGTAACCAGGAGACTCTAATTGATCATGTTTGTTTGGAAAATCAAATTATGTATGTGAATCGACAAATTTCTTGACTTCAATTTTAACTGAATTACAAAGATGTTAAAAATTAATTACACAGAGCAAGGCAAAACTATTGAAAACTATTTCAGCCATTTCTTCCAAATTTTACAGCTTTTCCAGCCATGGAAAGTGCACAGTTTGTAATTCCATCACTTTTCAAAACTATGCAGCCCTAGCGATAAACTTAACCAAGTTGAACAACAGACAAATGCACTTCATACAAAGTAGAAATTAACAGTCAACTCAAAGAATGACAAAAACTTAACCACAGGCCTCAAAGACAAGAAAATAAGGCAGACAACAATTTAAGTAATGTTGTTCATAACACAATGCCCTTTTCTTACCAGCCCAGATTGTTGTGACAACTTCGAGAGGAGAGCCTGTTTATGAGAGGTATGGAATGGATCGCCATTAGAAATTACTGAAGCATTACACACATATACAGAAAAAGGGAAAGTAGCTCAAACCTAATTAGGACAAAATATTTCAGGAAGTATGGATAAAAAAATAACACTTAAGACTGAGCAACAACTATTTTTTGAGACATTTAACCGTCAACTCAGGCAAAAATTAAACACAAGCAATTGTAAAATTAGTTCAACATTAAGTGCTCAAACATTACTTCTCAACCAGTAATGAAAAAATTCAGGCAGTATTGCTACTTTTAATAGAATGTCTCCATGAAACATTTCCTTCTTACACCTTATTGAAGTCTCTTGAGCTGTATAAATAATTGCCACGATTATTTAAAACATGTTTTGTTTGTAAATACACTATTTAATTATTGTTCAAAGAATCCTTATCCTTGACATGACCTTATCAAATTCTTTAAATATTTGGCTATTATTTTGGCAAATATATTATGAATAATCTTGCCAGACTAACTTTACATATTCCCACTAGTAAAAGGAAAGCAGACACCACTGACCAACAATATCCAAGAACAAATCCTTAGTTCAAATGATTTTTCTTTAAAGAAACCCATTTATTTGTTTTAACTCTCTTGTCATTCTTTTAGACCAAACTTGTCAAAACTTCCTCATCAAGAACATTGCCCACAAGTATTTTAGCCAAGTCATGATCAACGACCAGTTTCTACTATCTTCCCTAACAAACTGGAGTTCCTTGTATCAAGTTAAAAAATAATGATTTTGCAACCCTAGTTTCCACTTTAAAGAGAGTATAAAGAAACCCAAAGCACAGAGTCAAAAGTCACTGAAAACACCAAGTAAACAAACCGGGCCTGGAACACATCTTGGAAGCAAGTAATAAATGAAAAGACAATACACAAGAAAGACAGCTTGACTTTTCTATCAGACCACTAACAATCAAAACATTAAAGCCCATCATTAGTAATTTTTAAGACTCACATGAGGTTTAGTCATTTTAGGATTCAGAGCTCGAGTGTACTGGTTGAAATGACACTTATATAGTTTAAATTTCTTTATTTCACTTACTAAAGAGGTTTAAATTTCTATGACACAAGTTTTCATTGACTTTACTTAATCAATATTAAAGTAGGTAAAAAACATTTGAAAGTTCTAATGCAAAAACAATGTAAGTGACTTTAATATATTTGTCAACTCTTCCTACATTATCCAAATTAATATCTCTTCATAACCATTAAGAGAATTAAGCATTTTATACCAAGTCACTTAAGTTATTTTGCACTAGACCCTTCATTAAACTAATGCCACTTTATATTAACTTAAATCTGTAACAGTTCCTATTCAAACTGCCTATTAAATTCCTGACTAAGCTTTACTACTCCTTTATATAACACACTTCAAATACACAGATACATTGTACTCTTTAATCTAAAAAACTGTCAAAATTCAAAGATTTCTCTGGATCATATGATTCCTATATTGACACCACATATATTTATATTAAATAATTTGAATTAATTTATATTAATTATATATCACAAATGGCAGCAACAAAGGATGAATACAATGAATTGGATCTATAGGGCATTGTTAGATAAGGTTTCCTGCTTTTTTTTTCTTTAAAAATCTTACATTTTCAAGCTATTTTCAAGTCTCCAAAAACTCAAGCCTTGACACAGGTCCAAAGCAAGACTAGTTATAGAAAACATAAATGGAGAACAGACAAAATGTTTACAAAAAACAAAACACATCACTGAAGTTCAAGGGAAATTGACAATGGTAGAAACCTTCCAATCCATGTACCCCTTTGTCAAGCTTTTGGTCAGCATTAAAAATAGTTAAGAGTATTATGTGCTAAAAGGCCAGAATACTTACAGTGGGGTTGTGCTGAGATGTTGTTAGCTCTTTGTGAGTTGAAAACTGGCAATACACTGTTCTTCCCCTGATAACCATCACACAAAATAACCATCAACAAAGTGAAAGTTACAAAACTTGAAGAAAAAATCTAGTGATAAAACTACTTACTTACAAAATTGTTTCAAGGTGTAAAAAATATACCACAACAAGTTTGATTGTCTTGTTGAAGAAATGCTTAGCATTAATCAGTCAAGACCCCAAAAGAACTTCTAATTAATCAGATTCTATCCATACAAAAAAAGTTATTTGGCAATAACATCTCAATAACACTTTATGGAAATTTATTTATTCTGATCTTGATAAGCTTTACAGTCAAGATTCTAGTCAGTCTATGACACTAAAGATGGCCCCAAATGGAGCCATTGCTGTTATTCTAGTTTTTTTCTTAAAAAATTAACTAGAGTACTTGGTAAAATTAGAACTTTTTAAAAATAATTAACAAATTATCAAATAAGCTACCTTGAGCCATGACCAACTTTCTTACCTAACTGATGGCGGGGCATATGTGTAGTAATTTACCATAGTTGATGCACTAGCTTCATCAGCCATTTCAAGAAAAGCCTAGAAAAAAAACAGTAAAAAAAATGAGCATTACATTACAGAGCTTTTAAAACACCAAGGTTTCCTGATGGCCTGAAATCACTTGTTACTCTGCTCGGACCAATAACTCTGGACAAGTGGTGGAAACATAGAACATGCAGCTCTGAGAATATTGTGCATGGGTAAACACACTGTACATAACCAAAAATTCCTTTATTACCTAATTAAGCATTTCATAGGGCACCAACTTAAAGTATTCATTTTAGTAGCCTGACCTCAAAACTATTATACTAATAAAACAATGTACTACTATTTGAATATATTTCTTTTTACAAGTTCTCTGTTGAAGTGATATCGTAACTGGTTTTGTTTAACCTAAATCCTTTCTCGAGCCTAAGTGGCTCATAGGGCTGGCACTTATCTTCAGTTTCCGTAGTGTTAAGAGGATGAGTGTCATTGACTCCCCCTGGACAGGACACTAATCTATTGCAGGTTAGCTCCCAGCAGAACAGGTACTCATTTATACAGCTGAATCAACTGGAGCAAAGTCAGGTTAAGTGTCTTGTTCAAGGACAAAACACAGTGGTCCAACTGGGGCTCAAACTCACGGCTCTAGGATTACGAGTCAAATACACTAACCACTCGGCCAGTGCACCACTGACAACTGGTTGTAGACTGGAAGGTAAAAAACTTCGCTTCAAAACAAACTAAAATCTTAAAGTTTCTTATCTGTCCGAGAAAGGTCTATTAAAAAATTACTCTGGTACAAAAAATGAAACATACTCATGATAGTCAATGGGGTGCAACTGGACATAGGAAGGGAATAAAACTGAAATTTTTTGACATTATTCCTTCATCTTTAGTAATTTCTTACCTGGCCTTTTTTATTAAGAAGTAGAACGTTGGACACTGTGCCAAATGGGAGTCCTAAAGCAATGATCTACAAAACAGTGACATTAATATAAACCAAATTAAATTGATATTTCAGTTTAACAGTTTGTTTATTTATCACTTTAGATTTCGACAATGTTTTCAGATTTTTACATAGATGGAAGGTGTAGCTACCAACCCCTAAGGGGTTGACAAGTTTCTACACCTTACCTATTTCAAAAACATTCATGAATCAATTGAAGACAGAAAAGAGCACACTTCATTGGAAAGCGAATTGAGAGTGCACAAAAGGTCATGGGGAGCATGATATATAGAAGGTTTTTATGATGACACAATCTGACACAACAAACTGTTTCCACAAGATGATAGGAAAAGCTGACCTTTTGAGCGTTAGCCCTTCCTCTGAGCATCTAAAAAATCTTAAAAAACGAAGACCTTACAAAGGTAGTAAATGCCTACAAATATGCAGTAAGAACAAAGGCAATTGGTGAAAACAGTATAATAGAAAGTAAAAAGTGAAAACCAACTAGAACCTGGTGAATGAAAAATGCCCATTAATTCTATTGGGAGCCAAGGTCTCGAGCTTAAAATAAGTGTTCCTTTCTTTTGCATGACTCATTACAGCCATTGTGAAGAGAGATGCCAGTAGTTTGCATGTTGTGAAAGGAATGTCCTGGTAAATTAAAATGTCTCGTGACTGGTTTGAAGAGTGATTGATCTTTAGTTTTAACATCTCTCAAGTGTTCAACAAGGCCTTTGTTTAAATTTTAAGATTCTTTAGTGCACAAACGAAGGGATAATGCTCGAAACGTCAGCTTTTCCCATCATCTCACTGTAACAATCATTTATTTATCACATAATACTCAAAGGCAATATCCACCTGCTGACACAATCAAAAGTTTTTACACCTAATGTTTCCACAAGACTTCAAAGCTCACTTCTTTAAAAAGCCTGACATCCTCAAGACTGTAGGTTAACTCTTTCTGTTCCATTATTTTGTTTCACGTATTTGTTAATTCTCCCAACTGGAGCCCATACTTTTCTTAAACAAGTTTTAACTTTGTTTGACCAACTCTCATTTTCTCAGTACCAAACGACCTATTTTATAAGTTACAAGTGCATGTTACCACTGCCTGGTTAGCCTAGTTGATAAGATGCCAGTCTTTTGTGCGTGAGGCCTGGGGATTAATTCCTGGTGCTGGACCTTCACTCAGGGTCTTAAATAACTAAGGAGAAGGTGCTGCCTTTGCCCTAATATCCACAAATGGTTAGACCTTTGCATCTTCCTGGATATGGGCGTTAAACCGTAGGCCCAGTCTCTCGATCTCCTATCGGGGTTTTGGTCTGTCTGTTCTACTACTGAGGGCAACCCCTATGAATATAGTTGTGAGCTGCATATAGCAGACTATCTAAGACTCTCAATACCAGAGTCAACTGTAAATCATTGTTAAGCGCCTTTGAGCATCTACCTGTGGAAAAGGCACTATATAAATGCTAAACATTATTATTATTATTGTTGTTATTATGTTAGGAGAAGTTAGATGTTGATAACTGAGTGACATGCTAACACCCATAAGTTTTAATAAGTTTTTAACCCTTTTCAGTCCCACTCAGTTACCAACATCGTCTAACTTCTCCAAACATGCATTGGTAACTTACAAAATAGCATATATGAAAATAAGGTTAATTTTAAGTTTATTGTTGCATAGAAAAACACTGCCTCCAGGTTGGGGGTTGGCCAAAGGGCTAATGACCCATCCCTTTAAAAACTTATACATTACTGAAATTTACTCATCTTTGTGAAGGACACAGCATAGCGAAAAATTAGTGTGGAGGTCTTACACAGAACATAGCACAAAGAGGTGAGGCAAGGTAAAGGTAACCTCAATAAACTTAAACCACAATATGAGTGAAAACACTAACTCTGCAAAATATAACAGAACAAGTTTCTAGTACCTCTGTATCAGTTGCATCATTCGACACATTTCTGAAATGAAGAACCTTAGACTGACCCCCAACTGAGCCATCTAGCTTCGCCTGTGAAAATAAACATGAATTGTTCAAAAGAGAAATCATTCACCAAAAGTTCAAAGGCATAAACTTGACTACTAATCACCTGATAAACACAAGAGAAAAACATTTACCTTTTTCTGATCATTTAATCCTGCAACAACAAAAAATAGTTAGAGTAGAAACCATTAGTGAAGTCATTTAAGTAGACATAAATTTCAACTTTTTCCATGAAGCTTTTTGCACTTCAGTGAAGTAAACAAAAATCAAATTATACTAACCTGCCATGGTTGCAAGCAATTCGTCAGCTGTGCGCTACAAAAAAAAAAGGATTTTATATTTGATTGCAGTTGTTTCTACAAATGATCTATACACTAAGAAAAAGGGTCAAAAGCATAACTCTTAGTGGTTGGTCAAATATGACTACAATTGCAGAGTATATACAGCTTTTAAGAACTTGAAGCTAATATTTTCTTCAAATGCTAGCCAGCTACCAGAGACAGATATTTCATAGCCTGAGCACAAGTTTTAGTAGCTATACATATTTTCAAATGTAATCAGTAACTACAATCTGCAATCTGAAGCTGTGTGTGCAAGAATAGTTACACTTGTCTCCAATTTTTATTTGTCCTAAAAAGAAGAAAAGCTTCATGTATTCATTATCTTCTTATTAGAAACAATGTGACAGTCCATGTTCCCCTTCGTTTGACAAAAAATGCGACGAACAAGGCAAAGAAATGTTAAATGCACGTTGGAACGCACAAATGTGTTCAACATCAATTTGGCGAACACAGCTCTTTTTTTGTGATTAGGCAAACACAGTTCATTTTTAGGCAAACACAGCTCATTTTTAGGCAAGGTTTTTTGAAGAATGCAGTTAGTTTCTCGTAGAACATGGTTCCTTTACTAAGTCAAGAGAACAACAATTGGTCAGTTAATAAGTTAGGGTTCTCTGTTGGTAATCGTTCAATAGACCCATTTCATACAATATATTAAACATATCAAAAAACTGTGGCCAAGCCCAAATTCAGCACATCTGTATTAGCAAAATTTGCAAAATTTCGTAAATATTTCCCAAAAACTAATGCAGATATGAAGGTTTGAAACTTGATCTTCTGCCCTTATTATTACAGAGAAATGTATGGGGAAAACATGGAAACGAGGCTGGACGGGCATCAATGATCTACAATGTTATGCATGAGCGAACACAAATCAACTGAATATAAAGGTCATGCACAGACAGAGTATAATCAAACATTGAAAATATTTTAGTCTAAAATTTTAGGAAACTTCAGCCAAATATGATTTGAGAAAGAATGTGAAGCTTTTGAAAATTATGACCATGTTGTTTTGACGCAGCAACGACAACAATATGATCTGATATTTGTTGGTGCATAAATTATCATGGCATTCAGAGCCAGAGGGAATAATTCTGTTACACTTTTGCATAAGAAAATTATTTGTAACAAATTTTAAGTCAATGAATTGTCCTCTTGCTCTCAAGTAATTGCCATTCGGTTCACATCAATTTTTTGTTTGTCGAGCAAAGCAAGACATAATTTGCAGACAAAGGAGTGAATGCATGTTCACGTACTGTGAAGTTTTGTTTCATAATTGTGTGTTTCACTTCTGTTCTATTCTTAGCAAAGAAACAAGTGCGATCGTTCAGTGTGAAAACCTTGAAAAGTTTGGGGAACTTGAGTACTATCAAAAGAAAAACATTTTGATTTCAAATTCTTGTCATCTTAATAAACGTTCGAATCGAAAGCTATACTAAGGATATTATTAGCAAGATTCGAAAGTATTCTTGTATCCTAAACTAATTACTTTGAACTCACTATTGCATTTCACAAAAGCTTAAGTTCTGCTTGAAGGAATCAAGTTGCTTATGAAGTAACTGTAACGTTTTCCAAAGTTGTCCTATGTTCTTAATTTCAAACTCTGTCAGTGTCTGCAAGCGATCGCATCAAGAATTTTAAAATAAAAAAACAAATGCATGCAGGCGAATGCTAGCCTGCGTGCAGACGCCAGTCTTCTCTCGGCCAATTTAACGGCTGTTACTAGCATCTGCGAATCGGAGAACATTTTTGTGTTCTGTAATTATGCAGACTTCAGGTTTATGTATATTGTGGTAATTTGAGATACCCGATAACAAGCTCGCTGGATTCGGTGTTTTTTTTATTTATAGAGGCCAGAAGCTTTCAGTTTTGGTGAGCAGTTCTGAGCCTTAGTTTTGACATACCAGGCCAGTTGTTTGCTAGTTGCGACAGAAAAGAAAGCTAATCGCAAACGCTGACTGAGAATTTGTGGTTTCAAGTCAAAAGTTCAGCTAACTGCAGGTGTCCAACTTGTGTAAACAAAGCCTTAAAGGTTAAAAAAAGACCGACAGATCGAACAGCTGGAAGTTACACAGGAGAGAATTAGCTTTTCACAAAAGAATGCAAATAATTAATCTAAAACTGTTCAAAGCGTTTGCTGCCTGAACTTGATCTGAAATAACTCTCAGTTTTGAAAGAAAGTCTCAAAAAGCTTCAATGCCACAAAAATTTAATGAAAGCCGTAGTTCTATCCGTTTGTGAAATTCTATACGTTAAAGCATTTTTTTTTTCAATTTAAAAATTGTTTGTGAAGCAACCAATTATCAAGTTGACCAATCATGGTGCGTCCGTTCATTTTGGACAGATCGAATTACATCACAGAACAGCATTAACGGCGCTGATTCATAGACGGTTAATATAAAAATTAAGCAGCTATGCGTAGACTAGCGAATGCAGGGTTCGTTTTTTCGAACACAGGGTTTGTATTTATGATTACAAGGTTTGTGTTTTCGAACGCAGCGAATTTTTTTTTCAAATGCAGGCATGCAATCCTTTGAAAACAGTGAAACGCAGGCGAACGCTTTAAGATTTAAAAATGAATGCATGCAGGCAAACGCAGGGGTCATTTTTACTGTGTGTTTTTTCTTTTGTTTTTAATTGCCCGAACACATTCGTGCTTCAAAAGGGTTGGTTTTCACATGGACTGTCACCAACGTCTCTTAGTCACAAAGGCTCTGACACAAAATCTTGTAATAGCCAGCTGGCCGCAGAATAATAATCTAGTGGCCAGCTTTCATTTTTCAGTAACATTAGCAGGACTCCACACTGCGAGTAAATCACTCGCAAATGCGAGTAAGTTTAACTCCTGACAAATAACAGACACAAAACACTCGCCACTCGGCAAAATCCATATTTTTCTTAAAAATCTTTCTTAAAATCCATATTTTTCTTAAAGCTTAAACCTTTTCTTTTTCTGCCAGTTAAGTATCAGTGTTTTTGTTAAGGGTGGTGCACTGGTACATTGTACTGTGTTTAAAACATTGTCACTGTATGAGTGTTTTTAAAACATTGACTTGCTTGTCAGAACAGTCTTAAGTGACCACAGTGAAAGTTATATTTGTCAAAACAATTCTAACTGCCTACTTTTAGGGCATTGTTGTCAAAATGGTTAAATATATGCAAATGTTAAAATAATTTTATACCTTATTCACTGTCAATATGTGGCTACTAACTTGCCTTGGCTGGCTAGTAAATTTTTTTTCTCATTAGCCAAAAAATACTAAATGTTTTTTTGTGTGTGGAGCCCTGGTTAGCACCATTGAAAAAGGGAGCCACAGTCAATACTGTCACCAAAGAGAATAATAGGTAACAGTTAAATGCATTCTGTGACAGTGGTCAAATTCTGACGGCCAGTACCAAACTAAATCATTTGTTTGAGATTTTCTTTTTTAAATTATTTTGTCTGGCTTCCATACAAAAATTTTCAGATTTATTATGCAAAATATAACTAAAACAACATCTTGTACAACACAACTATACATGTAGCAAGAAAAATGATTTCAGAAAGAATGGCTTCAGCAAACAAAAATAATGCCACTAAATAACAATATCAAGAAAAGGATTTCTCCCCTAAAAGCTAGCCTTCCTAGCCTGATGCATGATACTGCCAGGGTAATTTTGAATTTGATGTTGATTCATCTGGAATCCCTCCCTCTCATGATTCTACTAGTATATTGATAAAATACCACCAGAATCAACATACAGCCTACAAAGTATTTCCCTCAACTACTAAACTGGAGTGAAAATTTTATAATAAAATTACATAAAAAATCTTTCTAAATATTACATTCATAACAGTTTCAACCTTAAATGGGTAACCAGGTAACAGGAACTCTATTCAAGAATGAGTATAAAAAGTGAAAAAAAAATTCATTAGCATTACACAAGTATCTTGCAGATGGCAATTCAGATCAAAAGTTACAAAAGCAAAACGCAAAGTCCTGTATTCTACACCAAAGAGCTTTGACAACACCTACTGCACAGGGCACAAAACCTTCCTAAAAATAATACTTCCATCAAAACAGTTTTTTTGGAAGTTTGCTAAAACACAGCAGAAGACTGAAACATGCTGTGCGTTGAATATATATTCAACAGCAGTAAAACAAAACATTATGTAAAATTATAAAAAATAGAATCGTTATGATTAGCAGACCAACCACTCATAATCGATGACAGGAGCACGTATTTAATTCAAATGACTTGTATTATTTTTGCAAATAGTTTTAATAGGGTTTATCACAGTCATACTGAGACAGTTCCAAAAATTCACGGGTTGAAAATTTATATACCACGTATATTTCTATATATCGAAATGCTCTTGTTTCTGTCACTAGGGTGATGTTTCGTCTATGAAAGCATGTCGCTGAGAAACTAGTGAAGACACGAGAGAAAGAGGGTAAATATTGAATGCTGCTATTCCAAATTCGTTGCTCAAAACGATCGGGATCAGCTCAATAACTAACATGTGTAATTCCACGGGAGTGTGTGAAGGGTCAAAACTATGAAGTCTACTGCATTAAAAATTCATGCAAGAAGCAGTTGTGTCAAGCCTCAAGGCCCTGGCAGAACATAAAACAAGACAAACCTCCTGTTGCGTAGAGTCAACTATGTTAAACAACCCTTCTCATGAAACTTTAAATAAATAAACTAAATATCGCCGATGTTAACCCAAAATTTTATCAGTAACGTTTTTTGTAAGAATACTTAAGTCTTCCGAATGCTTTAGCGTTATTGTTTAATTTGAATAAGGACGAAAAACGGGTAATTACACATATTAATAACTTTCGACATCCTTCGAGCAACGTGGCAGGCAAGCTGAAATCGTTCGCGATGTTAATCACCGTCTAAACGATATCGATGCTTACTCTCTGTTTATGAACTTAGGCAAGTAAGAGAAATAAAATTTCTTTGCGCTAAAAGTGCAAAGGCCAGACCTAATCTACTCGTCTCTCTAAGTTCTTAAACCCAAACACTGTAAGTCGTTCAAGGAGAATGGAAAGCAGGAAGTTAAAAATTATAGCTGAACCCTCAAGAATTTCTGGTGGTTGCACCGGGCAAACACAGTTTCCGTTGCTAGAACTCATTCTAGAAGACTTGAGATGACATCTGATATTCTAGTTATGTCTTCATCTCTGAAATAAGCACCGTCCGACTGAATCTTGCCGGAACTAAGAAAAGTTTTCCAAAACTTCTCGATCGATAGCTTCGATAATATCCGTTAAGAAATTATAGACGAGCTCCAGTAAATCTCCTTAACGTCAGTAAAAATCAAGTACTGGGAATGTGATTGCCTTTTTCTCAGCCAATTTGAAAAGTGACCAACCACCCAATAAAAATGCAAATGCATGAAGTCATCGCAGTTTCCAACACTACAATAGCCTCTTTTAATCTATACTTACTTTAGTTCCCGAAGCAGCTATTCCTGACAATGCTGCCACACTGGTCATAATTTCTTCGTTCTGCAGATAAAATTGATTGGAAAGATAAACCTCTTACGTCCAACACACTTCTGTTCACTAACAAATCACAAACGAAAATGAGAGCGAACCTTGAGCGCTGCTCTGCCACAGGAACAAGATGGCGGGCGATTGGAATTTGCAAATAATTGCTGCGCAGAATTGTGGGATGGATTGTAAACAGTTTAGCCAATCAGACAAGACAACGTTACAAGCATGGACAAGCACGTGCAGCCTGAAATTAACCACCCATCATAAACAAAATGAAATATTTTCGCAAACCTTTAAGTTATTTTAAGTTTTCTTTCTTTCCACGATCAATATGTGAATGGAACTCTCTTCCTAAGGATATTGTAAATGCAGCATCCA
>JAOBRD020486561.1:0-17525 GCA_027575215.2 Hydrozoanthus sils | reverse complement strand
CCAACACGAAATCAAGTGTCAACAAGCCGTCAACAAATTAGAACCCAGTACTCCAAAGCGTGGAACAGCCCCTTTAATAAACCCTTGAGTCTAGCTACTTGCTTAGGTTGCTTATAATAGATATTTTACATAGATTTACAATTTTTTTATATAGTAGATAATTATGCATTTTGTTTTTTAAACTTCATTACAAGTGTTGAGCTTGCATAATGCTCCAAAATTTATTATTATTATTAGTAGTATCATTAAAAATATTATTACTATTATTATTATAATTATTATTATAAAAAAATAACTGGATGTTGAATTTTAAGCAATTTGATTGGTTCCCTACTCACTGTATAATATCTCATACACATGCTTTTGACCATATATGGAAAACAACCGCAAAAATCAAAACCAGAGTCGTGTTTACAATTTTTCTCGCCCGAAAAAATCAAAACAACGGTGGAAAACTCGAGATTCGTCAAGGTTTCAAAGTTTTAATCTCTTCAAACAGTTAATGTTGATACAAACTGCAGTTTTTGCATGTAGATGTGCTCATCAATCTGTTGAGTGAAATGTTATGTGTTAAATTGTTGCTTCAAATACGTTCAGCCGATAGAATTGAAGAGCAAGTATTCTAATCGTTTTAGTCAAAATCTCCTTAGTATAAACAACAAAACCACAATAATTTGTTATAAATAAAGTTTTAGTTAATTTCTTCAAACAATGTTGACTGATGTAAACAGCTTTCGCATGCAGAAGAACTCGGCAGTCTGTCAAGTAAATGTGCTAAATTGATGCTACAAAGACAAATATCGTTTTTTTCTTACCTTTCAAAATTTTACACCATATTTTCCTTGCTGCCTTCGTTTTGTCTGGAACTGTTTTGCTAATTAGAAGCTTCAGATCGTCTTCAGAAACGACTGAAAATTAATAAGATCCTACAACGAGAGGCAATTTTTACGACAACAGCAGCGGATGTCAGATTTGTTGAGTGCTTTCCTGGCACCTAAAGTTCCTCATCTACAAACCAGACGTGCAATTGTTCCAGAAGAGAAAATCTCCGACAGTTTAACAAGATCCCTAAGCAGGCCAGTGGTTGTGCAACAGCAAAGTCAGCTATCTCTTCAATCTAACTTCACAGCACATGGTGGCCGAGCGAGTGGCCATTTCCCTGCTGCAAACAACTTCTACGGCTGCACCTAAATATTCACCACCATTATAGTCACAGTGGCGAATAGCTTAATTTTGAAGTCTCATTGTGGACAGTGAACATTTCGATCATATTTTTGAAGCTTTTTAAAACTTTTCTTGTTCATATTTAGCCGCTCGCCATCTTCAGATTTCATTGACAAGTTTTGTACATGCGCAATGCAAGTTTACTCAATGCATAAATCACTGTATGTTTCAAAGTCCGGAATTGTATTTTTTTTATTAAAAGACCGATTAGTTGTTGCCATGTTGGAAAATAAAAGTTTCAGCAGAATTTTTGATTCATATATCCAGTTGTTTCTTTATAATAAAACAATTATTCCACTCACACTTGTTGGGCGCTTTGCGCCTCGTCAGCTATCTATCACCTCATATTCAACACGCATTCATGGAATAATTGTTAATTATAGTCTTTCCACATACACAGCATTTCAAGCTGAAGATTTTTCTTTCCCACTACGAGCCACCTCCCGTGGCCTTGGATGTGAAGATTCCTGACTGTTCCCTTAACTATCATTATTGTTATTATTATTATTATTATTATTATTATTATTATTATTATTATTATTATTGAATGAATATGGCTTATAACCCTAACAATGTATCTTTGCAGGTCGCTGTTTTGATGGCCATGTTCTTGACATGCTTGAGCTTGGAATAGAAAAGTTTATCCCTCTTCATTCATTTAAGGTATATTTTGTAGTTTTAATTTGTTTACTTACTAAAATAAATTAATGTACTTAATAGTGTATTAATTATACTAAAAACTGGAAAATTATATTGATTTTTTAGAACAATGCACTACAGTCATGTATTAATTGCATTAGTTTTGTTCTTTTGACAGAGAATTAGAGTTATTATGATCATTGAATTAGTTTTTATAGATACTAAATACAATGTTTGTCCATTTTTTATGTGACAGACAGAGAAGTGTGCAAGGGCCACTAAGCCTTGCTTACTGTTTTCTGGTGAACTCTTTGAGAATGAAAGCGAGTACAAGAAGTTAAAGAATGTTTTCATTGGTAAGTTTTTTTAATATTGCTAACTTAGTTAGTAGTTGTAACTACAAAACCTACCACTTGGCAGCTGAAGGAACTGACTCCTCAGGTGCTGTGAACATGGCCACTTTTGCAAATGCCAGGTACACTACTTATTTTTATATTTTTTGACCAATATTATTATACATATTCATGTTTTTATTTTATTCTCTGACTCCTAAAACTTTGTTATTAATGAAAATTAATCTCAAAAACATGGCAAACAATAATTGAACGTTGTTTAAAACAACAGAATGGCTCAAAACATGAAATAAACAACTTTTATTTTAAAAAATCTAACTTTCCAAATTCTGTAGAATGGCATATAAACTGTACCTTTACATGCATTTGGTGGAAAGATTGATAAATTAATACTCAACAATAACGGTAATAATAAACTGATAATATTTTACTATTCCAGACCTTTAGTATGTGCAGTAAAAATATTGGTTTAGAGTAACAAACAGAAAGTAAAACTTCTAAACTTATAATATGAATGCCAATTTTTCTCTTCAGACTTTTTTCGAGGTGGTGAAGCTAACCAGCTCAGACTTCAAGGCTTGGAACATGTTCTTCACTTCACAGCTGTTGATGGCAAGGTTTTACTAAGGAGTTACAGGTTGGGCTTGTAGATATATGATGATAAGGTCTTACTAAGGAGCTACAGACTGGGCTTCTAGATATAGGATGATAAGGTTTTACTGAGGAGCTACAGGTTGGGCTTGTAGATAGAGGATGATAAGGTTTATTAAGGAGCTACAGGTTGGGCTTGTAGATAAGGGATGGTAAGGTTTATTAAGGAGCTACAGGTTGGGCTTGTAGATATAAGATGACAAGGTTTTGATAAGGAGTTTTAGGTTGGGCTTGAAGATATAGGATGACAAGATTTTACTAAGGAGGTACAGGTTGGGCATGTAGATATAGGATGGCAAGGTATGCTTTACTAAGGAGCTACATGTTGGGATTTGTAGATATAGGATGATAAGCTTTTACTAAGGAGTTACAGGTTGGGCTTGTAGATATAGAATGGCAAGGTTTTACTAAGGAACTAAGGGTTGGGCTTGAAGATATAGGATGATAGGGTTTTACTAAGGAGCTACAGGTTGGGCTTGTAGATATAGGATGGCAAGGTTTTACTAAGGAGCTAAGAGTTGGGCTTGTAGATATAGGATGGTAAGGTTTTACTAAGGAGCAACAGGTTGGGCTTGTAGATAGTGGATGATAAGGTTTTACTAAGGAGTTACAGGTGTGGCTTGTAGATAAAATTATAGGAAGGTAAGGTTTTACTTAGGAGTTACAGGTTGAGCTTGAAGATATAGGATGACAAGTTTTACTAAGGAGTTACTGGTTGGGCTTGTAGATATAGGATGGCAAGGTATGTTTTACTAAGGAGCTACAGGTAGGGGTTTGTAGATAAAAGATGATAAGGCTTTCCTAAGGAGCTACAGGTTGGGCTTGTAGATATAGGATGATAAGGTTTTACTAAGGAGCTAAGGGTTGGGCTTGCAAATATAGGATGATAAGGTTTTACTGAGGAGCTACAGGTTTGGCTTGTAGATATAGGATGATAAGGTTTTACTAAGGAGCTACAGGTTGGGCTTGAAGATATAGGATGGTAAGGTTTTACTAAGGAGCTACAGGTTGGGATTTGTAGATATAGGATGATAAGGTTTTACTAAGGAGCTACAGGTTGGGCTTGAAGATATAGGATGATAAGGTTTTACTAAGGAGCTACAGGTTGGGCTTGTAGATATAGGATGGTAAGGTTTTATTAAGGAGCTACAGGTTGGGATTTGTAGATATAGGATGATAAGGTTTTACTAAGGAGCTAAGGGTTGGGCTTGTAGATATAGGATGATAAGGTTTTACTAAGGAGCTACAGGTCGGGCTTGTAGATATAGAATGGTATGGTTTTACAGAGGAGCTACAGGTTGAGCTTGTAGATATAGGATGATAAGGTTTTACTAAGGAGTTACAGGTTGGTCTTGTAAATATAGGATGATATGGTTTTTCTAAGGAACTACATGTTGAACTTGTAGGTAATTTGTATAGGATGGCAAAGGAAATTTTTGTTTTGTACAAAGAAGCTTGGCTTTTTGGTTTTAAATTCTTAAGAACCATGAGAGCACTCTTCAAAAAAAAAAAATTGCAAGCACACAGTCAGCTGCATTTTAGTCCTAGGTTTCGATGGATACTATTAAAACAGCTTTCTTCCTTAAGGTCTGTACCTAAAACTAGATATGTACCTTGACCCCTATTCATTAGATATTATATAGTTGTTAGCTGTGGACTGGTGATGGTATTGACTGCACATCGTCCCAATGTTCCTGCTGAAAAATATCTGGAAATACTGTCCTCACCTTTCACTCAGGGTTTTACTAAAGAAGTCTGGTGTGCGCACACCGAGAGTAGAACTAGATGAAATGGGTCCATCACTAGATTTAGTCCTGAGGCGGACCAAACTAGCTTCTGAGGATTTGTTGAAAGAAGCTACGCGGGTGCCAAAAGTTGTCAAGGTAAATCATGACTGTTTCCCTACTTGAATTAAGATATTGCACCAAAGAAAAGGTTGTGCTCGATAGACATTTTCCATTTATTACTAGCATAGACTACATATATGCACTGATTGGTCTAAAACTCAAAAATAATTCTGAAACAACTGATTTTTTGTGTTGAGAAAAACAAACCAGTCTTATACAATCTGTTGGTTTTGGGAGAAGAAAATTTTATGCAGTTTTAGTGATAATTTTTTTAAAGTGCATGTGAAGTCAAAAATTGTATTACTTTAATCGATAGACCTTGCTAAATTGCGATAGTGGTGAAAAAATTTTGTCAAAATCTTTTACGGTTCTAGAGATATTAACATTTAAAGTTCTCAACTGATGAGAACATGTATGGTTCAGACAAATTGTATTTTATTTAATTCTGCCACCAATCCATAACCTTTGGATGTATTTAATCCAAGCTCGGGCTGCTAATGTAACTTGAGGTAGATAGATCATCAGTGTAGATTTGGCTCAACCTTATTCAAAGGTTATAAATTGGCAGCAGATTTAAATAAAATGCAAATTTGTCTCAACCATACATGACATCATCAGTTGAGAACTTTAAATGTTAATATCTCAAGAACCATAAAAGATCTTGACAAAATTTTTTCTGCTATTCCTCATTTAGTAAGGTTTATCCACTGAAGTAATGCAATTTTTGACTTCATATGCACTTTAATGGTTTTCCTGCATACATCTTTAAATTATTGATGACTACACCCAGTGTGTTCTTACTTTTGTGAATTTTATTTTTTATTTTCCAGCCAAAGAAAGTTAAGAATGTTGATTATGACATCTTTGGTAGCAAGACTGGTCGAGTACATATGGAGAGGCAGAACTATGGCAAATTACAGACTCGCAAAATGAAAGGGCTCAAACGATCCCAGAATTCCTCACAGGGAGCTGATGAAGGACTTTCGAGGAGAAAGAAAGTAAAAAATTAGCCTGCCATTGTTAACTATACTAAATGAATTATCAAAGCAACTGGAAGGACACACTAGACTGTCAGTGCTGCATTGATAATATTTATAGCTAAGGTCTGTTATGTTCTATTATCCTTTAACATATACATATATATATTTTTAAAAAGGCTGGTTATCTAACCGTCAATGTAATATAATATGTATACAAACCCCTTCAAATAAAAAAAAATCAATTTGTTGGACTGAAGTTATTGAAAAATTCACCAACTTGATGATAATGCTCCAGGCTTTTCAAGAAAATATTGTTATGGATACAAATATATAACTTCTGTCGCTAATTTCTCTGTCAAAGCCAGAAAACTCCAAATAATTAAATAAAATTTTTTTAAAAATTTTGAAAACTGTATTTACATACTAAAATTCGTATTTATATTTGATTTCCGAAGTGCTGTTTTTGCCTCACTCACAGTTTTGATCTCTCTTGGCTTTTTATGAGCTGTTGTTGCTTTGCAGTGCCAATGGCTATCTTGGTTTAAGAGAACCTGCATTAGAAGATGAAATATTGTCCCATTTCCCTTAATCAGTGATTGGCATTGCCAAGCCACTGGCATCCAAGAATATCTGTTATCAATTAACATGCTATCATTTTCCAGGAGCAATATTTTCCAAAACTTTTTGACTACTACTTAATATATTCTAGAGGGGGATAAAGGGGGTCCTTGGCACAGTTCGACCAAATTAAAAACAGCCAATCACAGATAACGTTTTTTTTTTTCACATGTCATGCTTAATCCTTTGAGCATGGATCAAGAACAAAAAATTAAACAGAACCATGAGAAACCCCCTTTACCCCTTCATTCCAGGAAGCATCTAAACCCTCCAAGTAAGCAATGTGGGTCAACCATTGAATTTTGAGTAATACTTAGATATAATCCTGAATCACTGAATAGGAATAAACCTGCAACCCTCTGGTAACCAATCAATGTTGTCCCCACTGAGCTACAGGGACTCACATGGGCATCTGAATCACTGGTTAAGTTCTTAGCTATAAAATTATGATAGCCAAAGGGTGTGCATTTGATTTGTGTCAGTGAATTTTTTTTCTGTGCGTTCAACTTTAAATAGGAGCACTTTCTAACTTTATTACCCAAGTTGCAACTTGGGGTTGTTTTAAAAGCTGTATGAATCCAGGCAAAAACACAACATTTGGGGATTCTTATGTACATTAACTAGCTAACAAAAATCATGAGTCCTCCATTAAGCTTTATTCTCCTCAGGTTTGCGAGGACAAGCATATATGCTTTGGTCATAGGGCCTAGTTGAAGAATTTCACGCAGATCAATTTCTCTAAGGGCAGGCATGTCGTCGGAATCTGAAATGACAAGAGTTTGAAATCAATAAAAATAGTTACCACAGACTTCAGATTGCAAGGTGTTATGAGAAACATGCTTTTGTATTTAATTATTTTTTAAGGACTAGCTGTAGATTGGAAGTACCAAAATGTAAATACTTCATTACAAATCATAATATGGGGCATTCTTTCATTGTAAAAGATTTTAAGGATTATGGTCAAGGGGGGGCTTTTATTTGAAGGTGATTAATCGAGGAAATACATATGGTATAAGTAATAACCGTTTTCAGAATGGTTTAACAATACTGCAAATGCTCTAGATGCTAAAGCAATTTAATATCTGACAGTTGAAGTACTATAATTTCTTGTTTTTATTATTTTGCATTATTTTTTTTCAATTTTTCTGAACTTTGCCATTGGCTTGATATCTTAACCAAACTATTTTGGAACTGAAAGTGCTTAAAATATCTATATTATTTTATACAAAAAAAATATCATGAATGCTTACTTTTTCTGTCTGTGGAGAGGGACCTGCTGACTTTGTCTGTCATTTGGTTGATGACCTGCAAGGTGAACTGTCGTTTGATGTATTCAGGAAGGCTATCGTACTCTTCACTGCTTACTGGCATTATTGAGAATGGAACACGGGCAGCTTGATCCACTTGTGTCAGAGGCAAGCTTGCAGGTATTGAGTAATCTTCTGAAAAAATTATAAATCTTTTAAAATAGTTTGAAACTTTTACAACAGATCCAGTGGAATTAATTTTATATATTAATGTGCAGATGGAGTAAATTTCAACTGGTGTATAAAGATGGCAATAAAATAATTATTGTAAATGTTGTAGCTCTTCTCCTGAGAACAAGCTGAAAAATTTTAAAAGCTGACACTTTGAAAGAGAAAAAACTTTGACCCTTGGGAAACTCTTCAAGATTTAAATTCAGGAAAATAATATCTACTGATACCATTTTGAATGAGCCACAAGCTCCTGAAGCTTAGAGCCAATTATCAGGAGATAAAATTTTTTTAAGCAATCAAATAGTCTACTGAGTGCAAAAATGAAGTAAGTGACTTCTATTGACGAAGTTTTCAATTCTCCATAATCATCTTTTTTATCTCTCCAGAACCACTGGGAGAATTCAGCATTTCATACAAAGTCACTTACATCTTTTTGCACTAGGCTCTTCAGTTATATGAGAGAAAAGAGTGAGATGAGCTGAGCAGCCAAACAACTGGTTACTATATTCATTTTAAACTGATTCAATCCTGACCAACAAAATGACCAGATCATTAGCTTATCATTAATTTGTTCAATGATGGAGAAAGTATATATACTAAGATTGCAGTTGCTCATGGGCTCAAGCTTTGGTGTCATCTGTTTTTAAGTGATTTTTGTCAGACTGACTTTGTGGCACATAGTGCCTCCACTCCACGTCATTGTGACCATTGTGGCATGGTGACCAAGAACTTGAGTGAAAAAGTCAAACGAGCTTCTCTAATCTCTGATTACTTCAAGTCTAATTAATATGACCACTCAGTTACCCTATTAATCTTATCAACATCATCACCCAAAATTTAATATTTCATCAATCTCACATAGTCTGACTGCTTTTTACAGGGTAAAAGCGACTCAGACTTGAAGTGCCACTATATAATTATTATTAATAGTACCTGGTTTGAGAATCTGTACTGATGTAATATCTGGCATTTCTGGCAACTCTTCCATGTTACAGCTTTCCACCCCATAATAATCTTGTTGTGACAGTTCTTTCTGTCCATGAACTGAGTAGGCCTTCAGCCCTGGAGTGCCCAATAGAGGTGGGCGAGGGAATTGTGGTGAACACAGAGCTGGTGAGGTTTCATTCTCAAGTTCGACAAATTTTTTGCCTGACTTCATCAAAGGTGTAGCAGTGGTGGGCCGCAGCGGTGACCCTGGCCACAATTCATCATGCTTCATTATACTGGTATTACTCCTTTCAAGATCTGAGCCATGCAATGTTTTTCTTTGTTTGATAAGAGGTGTTACAGTGACAGGAGGAGTAGGGGCATGGGGAGGAGTTTGTGTGGATTGATGGAGAAGGACCTGGGTAGACTCCAAAGGTACTGATTCAAGCATACGCGTGAAAGTCACTGGTCGGACAGGAGATCCCAAAGGCTCAGAATCTGAGAAGATGGAAATTAAACAAATGAACTTTTTTCAGGAATTCATGCAGAGCTTGAAGTACATAAACAAAAGGATGCCAAGTTCCCTACCAGATTTTAGCCCCCAACCCTTCCCCCCCCCCAGGCTTATTAGGACCCAAACTCTGATACAATCATCAACTGGTCAAAATTTCAAGATATTTACAAACTTTTCTGATCAGTGTCATGTTCAGTGTTTGTCTTTTCCAAGAATCTAGACTTTCAAATTCAATAAATTTATCCATATCTTTGCTGGTCTCTGTTGTTTTATTTTAAATTTTCCAGAAAATTTCTCAATCCTCCCCCGCATTTATTTGGACCCCAATTAATATTTTGACCCCCTGTTTATTTGGACCCCCATTTATTTGGCACCTTCAGGAGAGTATGCACTTGTCAATAATATTTCAAAAATGCCTATACTCTAGACACTCACCATTCTCCTTGGCCAGTTTACTAACAGATAGGTGATGCAGACCCAGTTCTGAAGGGTTCTCTGCCACATAATCTTCACTTAAACTTTTATCAACATCATCTGGTGATGATTGTTGATCAACCTGATCTTGTAATACAGTAGTGGCGTCTCTCTCAGTTTCCAATGAGGTACTGTTGAAAACAAACTTAAAAATAAATTATATGATGCATATGAACAGCAAAAAGCAGAGACCAAGAAAGTCATCCTCTGGCAACAAGGTTCACCACCTGGGCAAAAGTTCTCAGCAAGAGGCTTTCAACTTTTTTTATAGATTACCAAGAGAAGTGATCATGACTCTAATGGATGAATCATAAAGCCAGAGTTGATGATCCATATCATATTCATGAAAGGATTCTGGTATCAGAGAACACATGTAGCCATTGTATGTTCTGACTGAGGTTCGTATCTGTCATCAAACAGAAAATTTCATAAAATTCAAAAAATATATTACATTCTCTGGTTAAAAATTTATAACAGGCTATAAAATTACTTAGCTTTTGGCTGTTCTTCCACAGCCTTTGTCAGATGAAGAGAAATAAAAACAAGAATATTTAATATATATAATTTATATAAAAAACTTAAGCAGAGATGTAGCTGTAGCAGAATAGCTGAAAGCTTATAGTAATTACAACTACTTAATTAACCAGAGAACATTTTATATATTTTTTTTAAAATTTTATGGATAATCCTGGTTGCATGACTGGATAGTCTCTTTACTAAAATCTACCATTAAAAGTCAAAGATGATGCCTTACTCTCCCAACCAGTGGCACACCATTTCAATCTCCTAGGAACTTTATTCAATAACATGCAAAATTGTGGCATTATTAAACACCATGACTCTAATGAACTAAAATAATGCAAGCTAAGGAATTGAAGTTGATTTTCAAACTAGGAATTTTGAAACCTGATGGAGTCAATAAAAGGCTTTCATTCATCCAATTTTCCACATATTTTTCTATTTAAACTAACCATTCCCAAATCTCTCTACAAACCCTTAGCTTGCTGGATACTTCAGGAAATTCAGTTCTTTTCTCCATAAAAGCTAATGCTTGAGACATCAAAACACCATAAAATTCCTGGCTGTGAAAACTTTCACCAACCATTTTTTTTGTTCTTTCTTAGAGCAATGATAGCAAAAGTGTGATTGACTGTTTATTCTGTCATTAGTCTTGCTAATAATGTAGCCACTTGGAAACCCTGCTTTAGACTCTGTACTTGGGCTTCTCAATAATTATTCGTCCAGAGCAAGTTTTAACTGATTAAAATAAGTTGCACAAACCTGTCTGCTGTTTCTTGATCAAGCTTGGTATCCTTTTTCACATCCAAATTATAAATTGAGGCTAATGAATCTGCATGGCACCAAAGCATAATAAATGAACAAATAAAACCAAGAAAGAATCAACCTATGACTCCAAGTTATGTGTCATAAAAACAGAATTTTCAACTCAGTGCAAAGCCCTAGTCACACCCTTTTAAAAATAGTGTTGTCATACCCACTGGTCTCTCATAACCATATTTGTCTAGATGATCTTCAAGGGATTCAAGATCCTCTCTCGTACTCTCTACAACTCTTCTACATGCTCCAAGAATCTCGTCAAGTGGCTGCATTTTTTTTCTTGATTGCTCAAGTTCAGTTTGAGTTTCACTCTGCAAATGTTTTGATTTCATTAGTTAGATGAGAAGTTAAAATCTTTATTCATGAACAATCAAAGAGTTTTACCCTTGAGTGGCATATGTGTAGATACAACATACAGAGTCGAGTGAGCCCTTGCCACTGAAAACGGGGGAATAATCCAAGTTTTGGCGATCTACAGCTTCAACAAAGAACCCCATAAACCAACACAAAGAAAGAGAAAAAATCTCTGACCTCGGCGGGGTGGCCAGTGGCAATGCTTCACTTTAATCTATATGTTGTATTTCATGAATGATATTAATATCAATATATAGAATAACAAAAACAATAATAGTAATTATAATGTAATAGTAACAAGTCCAAAGCACTATTCGAAACTTTTTTGAAACAAACATTATACATGTTCATAGATTAGTTGTCAACACTGAAAATGACAAAAACAAAAACATTCAAATTAAACAAAAATAAATTGAGTGCGTTTTAATTTCCAGCCTGAGTAAAAGCAAATATCGTCGGTTGTGAAATGGAAAAGTATCATCTATTGAATGCTTTCAAGAGACGAAAATTCACCTCCCACAACTTCTAATTACATGTGTGTATGTACGTACTTGTTTTATAAACCGTTACTTGCTTAGTATTAAATTTAAAGATGAAACGAAATATAAAGAAAAATAGCCATTGTCAAGTACAACTCTCCAGTTTCATAGACTACTCTGAATTCAAACCAAGTTAACTAACAACTTATATTTGTAAAACATGATTTAAATAGAACTTGCTGAAACTTGTGGTTGTGCAAACCTTTATGCTTCGCGTTTCAGACAACAGTTCCCTCAAAAGAAGACATGAACGATTTTCGTTTTCTGCAGATGTTTCAGCGTTTTCAAGATCTGAAGACAACTGGTTGCAATCTCTATCAAGGGAGGAAGCTAGCTGACGAAACTTGCTAAATAACTGAACTGCCATGATGCTTCTAGTTCGTTTTTGTTTTACATGTCGAAATTCGCGCCCAGAAAATCTTTTGAATTCGTTGAGTACTTGGTGTATTACATTTCTTTCTGCCCTTGGCAAAAGAGTCTAGAACCCAGGGCCCGGCTGCTCAAAGAGTGGATTTGTTTCCAAAAGCTTCTTCTACGCTCATAGCTTTTGGAAATTTGATACACGACATTGCAGAAAAAATACAAATGTTGTTTAACAATCAGCGATTTTTGCAAACTAGAGAAGAATTTTCTGAAAATTTAGTCCCTTACGACAGAAACATGATTGAAACATAATTTGTAGCATAAAACATAAAACTAGTAATTATACTAGAACTAGAAGCTGCTTTTATATACAGGCGTTTGAAGAAAATGTTCTTGGTTTTAGAGACTTATGAGTGTCTAACATTTTATTGTTATTTTGAGAAAAAATATTTGCCAAAAGTTATTTTTATTCAGCTCCGATTACTTTGATTCGCGCGCGCGAATGACTCGTTCAGACTTCAGGATACTGTTTGTGACGTTGAACCAATTCGCGCGCACACAAGAAACTTGTCTTTTTGTTACTAAGGAAATTGTATCAAAACAGTTCAAGTTAGTGTTGCGGCATTTTGCAAGGACATTACTGATCAATTATGGAGACTTTTATTCCTGGAATTATGATGCAAGCGGGAGAGGTGAGGCTCCGAATAGATACTTGGTTTTATGGTTTTATTTCAAAAAGTAACGATTCTATTTCTAGTTTATTGACTTTGAATATTGTGTTTTTCCCCACAAATGCTGCCATAGTTATCGCGGCTAAAAACATAAACTGCAAATGTCTCTTAAATCAAAGTTAGACATTATTGCTCAAATATGTCTCGTTTTGAAAATCGGACAAATTTTGCGATTTTACAGCAGCACTTTATATATAATTAACGTTTGTGCGATTAAGGACACTCCCAGAAACACCTTTCCGCAACATGTACACTTACTGCAAACAGTACAAGGTTGAGTAACTATTTCAAAATTGAGAAGCTAATCGAAATTCAGTTGTAAAATGATTTATCTAAAGCTTTATTTTTTTTCTTTTTATAGATATTCATCTGTCTAACTCTGATTTTGATGTTAATGCTGGTGATGTCTATCGTCCGCTACTATGTAAGTATCTTTGAGTTGATCCTTTACAATTACTCAAGCATTTCTTTTCGCCATTTCAGCAACCAAGTTAATTGAAGTTGATAAATACTATACGTAGATTTAGCACGAGGTGAGGAACTCAAAAAGATTCTGAGCTCCAAACTGGAATCAGCCATGGTTTTATTAAGTAACTATATTTACAATCCGTATGTCTCCCCCAGTGACCCCGAGAGAGCTTCTGACTGTTGTACGGAAGGCGGACGGATGGTCTGAGTTATTTTCTTAAATTCTCTCCGCCGCCTAAACTTATGTGTTTATAATTTAATAACTCAAAAAGTATTATGTACAAAACTATAAATTTAAAATTCTTGCAAAAACTGAGTTTATTGATATATTTGCTTTTGATTTTATTTTAAATAAGACTGATTAAAAGAGATAGACGCATGATGAAAGTTTCTTTGCGCTACGAATTCGCCCCTACGAATTCCTCTTAATTAATCACTATATATTCCTAACTAACAGGCCTGCGTGGTGAAACCCGAGTAGACGGGTATATACGGTATTTTAACCTAGTTTGGCAAAGTTTTAGCCGGCTAACCTTGGTTCATGCATTTGTTTTGTTATTTACCTTTGTTTCAATTCGGATGTCCCAGCGAAAAGGTTTTAATATAGAGTGGAAAGTTCTGAGATCAGAACTTCAGAGAAATGAAAATATACTTGACCATTTCTGACTGGAATAAAACGAAGCTTATATGATTTTAGGTTTCGAATTTTGTCAGTTTTTTTCTATTTTTAATACTTTGCTATCGCTTGTAGGGACGACAGTTAAAATCTGTAAGTGACGCTGCCGAGAAAGGTGAGAATCTCGCTGTATAACATGAATTAAATCTGCTATGCACTCGGCAATATAAATTTAACTCACCTCTTCTTTAAAATGTGCAAGTAAAGTGCCGAGGTTTCGTGTAAATCTAACAGGGAACTAACGGCATGAAGTTTTTCTTGCTTTAGAGATGACGAAACTGCGTCAGACAGTCTTACGACTGTTGAGGGACAAAATTGAAATGAATGAAGAAAACACCGACCTGCACGAAGAAATTCTGAATGGCCAGAGCGAGGTTCGTTGGTTATACATATAATCGGCCTTTTATGAAATTTCAGTTTTATCAGTGCGACCCTCAAACCCAGTCTCGACTTCTTTAACTTCCTATTTTTGTACTTATCAAACAGGTTGATGAAGATATAAACGAATACAGTCAAATAAAAGACAAAGTGGTAGAACACGCCAGGGAAAGGAATTTCCTTCAGGTAGATACTGCCCAGGCCCGTCGGAACGAAATTGATATTGGGGGAGAGGGCTGCGAACATAGCATAGAAGTGCAGTTAGTGTTAAATTCAAAATTATCTTTAACATAGAAACTATGAATGACGAGAAATTATTGGGGAGCTATAGCCCCCCCGCTTCCGACGGCCCTGCTGCCGTCTGATTCACTAGTTTACTCTAATATTTGCATGACTAACTTTTTAATATTTGTTTCGCAAATTCTTAGTAAAAGTATATTTACAACAACGATGGGGCCATTGACAATGACAAATTGGTGATAATTACATAGAAAACTGAGAAAAAATAACTCTATTGAAAGTGACAGCTACATTGATAATAGCGATGACAGTGATAGCGATTACGGTGTTAAAAGGAACATGCACTTCTAATTTATTTTCTTAGAATGTTTAAGAAAATCTGCTTAGGATTCCAGAAAAAGATATTTCTTAGGGCGTCTCCTCGCCGTATCCTTAAAGACAGTTTACAAAACATGCCAAGGTTGGCACTAAGGCAGACGCCATATTTGCGCTCGCGACCTAATCCGTGACATCAAAACGTCAATTTGCTGTGTGTTATCGAAGAAAACCTGTAGGAAAACGTTTTTCTTATTCTACTTGATAATTTTTAAAAAAAAAGCAAGCAGAAATAACAGTCCGCACTTGTAAGGAAATAGAACTGGTTCTTTTGACAATTTGACGTTGTGAAGTCAGACGTCAGTGCAACATGGCGGCCTCGTTGACTAGTACTTTCTTTATTCATTTCTTCAGAATATCAACAGACGAATCGCTTTAGAAAGTACATTTTGGAATCCCAAACTGACTTTTTTAAACATATCAAAAATAGATTTGGAATGCAGGTTCCCTTTAAGAGTAACTGTGACTTCAAGTGACATTTCATTTAACAATGACAGTGACAGTAGTAATTACAATAACGAGGAACGCAAGTCAGACAAACTCAGTTTATCTTAGATTCTTTTGATATCTTCTCACTCACAAATAAATCTTGTTCTATTTGTAATATTGGTGTTTAATTATTTCTCAAAGAAAATCGTTGGCTGGTGTTTGTCTAAAATAGAAGAACAAGATAAATGCGCGACAGATTTCCAGGAATCGCTAAAGAGAAACGAAAGTACCAACAACGAACTAAAATGCAAATTGCAGACAATGGACAAAGAGGTATTTTGGCCCCCATTTTACATCTAATTCTCCTTACACTAAAACAGTACACACAGAGTATAACATTTCTTAGTGCGTAGCAAAATAAACAACAGTATGTAGCATGTAGTATGTAGCAAAATAATAACAGATGACGAAAAGTTAACTTGTTACCCGATGTGATACTGAGTGTGAATTTTGGTTGACTGCACCAATCCGACATTTAGTTTGTCGCGTTTCTATTTGAAAAGGAAGAACGATTTTATTACCATGCGTTTCTTTTAATCTTCTTTATTTCATCTCCTAAAGTTGTTATTTCAGCTTAAGGTCAAATTCTGAACAAAAAAGATTTCTGCTCCCGACGTTTCCAAATATCAATTATCAAAGTGCTATACAAGTAGCCCTTGACTTAAAACGTCTCAAAACTTTTAAGCATTTTCAAAACAGTATTAAAAGAAATGACATCCTATATAAATGCAGCTCTTTTCTTTCGTCTTTAATTTGAATATGTTTAAATCAAAAAATAGAAATGCATGAATACCATATTAGATAACTTCAACCAGGGTTATCCATTTTAAGAAGATACTCTATAAATGCAGTATAAATGCAGTTGCAGTTGTTGAGTTGAATCTCTAATTTTTAAACTATGACATTTTTTCCAACAGCTCGAAAAAGCGAATGAAAAGTCATCAACCGAGTGAGTGTTGTATCTGTCCTTTTTTATTGAATGTAATGTAACAAAACACAGTAGAAACCAGCAACAGCAAACTAGTCCCCAGGGTCTCTCTCTGCCAGGCTTGCGAACGAGGCTGCAGCAACATCGGTATCACACATTTCTTTACAAGGCAAAGTGCTACGTTTCAAAGTACAGTGAGCGTCCTCTTTACAGAATATTACTTTGCATATAACTAGAGGCTAGGTAGATGACACAAGCTATTGTTGTCATAGCAGTGAGCATTATAAACAGCTGGCAGTGTATATCTGCGTTTGCAAACTTGAATGTCAAAACCTCTTTTTTTACCCCGGCTGCGAGATCTGTACCATGTGTGCATTTGTTCGGGACTCACGTTTTTTCCATTCTTCAAACTCAATCACGTGGCGCGAAGGCAATTGGGCGACAACAAGTCGAACAAGATAAACCCAGGCTTTTTGCTTGTAGCGGTCCTTACTGAAAATAACAAATCTCTAAAACTAACCAGTCACAAACCGAGAAATACACTCAGCCATGTGTGTGTTCTCTTTCTTTCAGGCGAGGCTATCTCGAGGAAATCATCTCCCTGCAGAACAAGCTAATTCAGGTGCACAAGTATTTCTGTTTTGCTTACTGACAAGACTTCCTTCCTTCCTTCCTTCCTTCCTTCCTTACTTACTTACTTCCTTCCTTCCTTACTTCCTTCCTTCCTTTCTCCCTTCCTTCCTTCCTTCCTTCCTTCCTTCTTCCTTCCTTTCTTCCTTCCTTCTTTCCTTCCTTCCTTACTTCCTTCCTTCCCTCCTTCCTTCCTTCCTTACTTCCTTCCTTCCTTCCTTCCTTCCTTACTTACTTCCTTCCTTCCTTCTTCCTTCCTTTCTTCCTTCCTTCTTTCCTTCCTTCCTTACTTCCTTCCTTCCCTCCTTCCT
>JAOBRD020486458.1:0-17525 GCA_027575215.2 Hydrozoanthus sils | reverse complement strand
AAAACAATTAGCCATCGAGCCCGAGCCTCAGCTTGTTTTTAAATTGTTCTTAAATTTTCGCCAATCTGAGCCTCGTTCTTATAAAATAAAAGCGTGTAAAGGCAAGAAACAATAACATAATTGCTGGGCGTAAGTTATTTACGCGGGGGATGGAATATAGCAGTTCAGTTGGGATAACTTACTTTGATTTGACGCAGGATAAGGGAGTACATAGAAATATCAAGCACTGTATACTATAATGCTTACTGAAGCTCGACTGCTTCAAAGGTGTGACATGTAGGTAGTTTATAGGATTTCCGGTTGCCTTTCTCACATGCGTGTCCTACGTGCTAAAAACGCTATCGAACTCGACGCAAGCTTCGGTGTGACAAAAGGAGCACTAACAGTGGGGGGGGGGGATAAAGTGCGCCACGTAGCTAGAACTAAGAAGCTGATAGGAATGGCGATTGGAAGACAGAATAGCTCGATTTGTAGCCTCAATTTTGTAAAATTGTTTGTAAAAATGAATACATACAA
Organism: Hydrozoanthus sils; assembly: GCA_027575215.2. Taxonomy (NCBI): domain Eukaryota; kingdom Metazoa; phylum Cnidaria; class Anthozoa; order Zoantharia; family Hydrozoanthidae; genus Hydrozoanthus; species Hydrozoanthus sils. The sequence goes on along the minus strand of JAOBRD020486458.1, from coordinate 17,009 downwards.
AATGGTCAAAAAGAAAGAAAAAGAGTTACAACACCTATGGACAAAGATTTGTTTTTTCATATATATCTATTTTCTAGAAAATGTAGTAACTGTCCGACCCAACTCAAATGTATCACAACCAATTGCAAATTGCAAAGTGTTGATGAAACTGTAATAACTCCGTTTCAGAATATTAACAACGCGTAAACGTTGTCGCTAATATTGCAAATCGTAATTTAAGGAAACCAAATATAGTTATCCAAATTCGTTTGATCATTTTGCCTTATTAGAGTCTTAATTTTAATTTCAATGATTCAGCTTGTTTGCCGTACACACAGTGATGTCAATACAAATCATTCAGCACACTTTATTCCGACGAAGGACCACAGCCAGTATCTGTCACCCCATTCCATGTCTTACAGTTTTTTTATAACTAAATTGCTCGAACCAAAACTTAGTCGTGTTTTATTTAAATAAAGGTTGAGTATGTACGTTAAGTAATGGTGAATTTATAGAATACAATGAGTTTGCATGATTAAATGACTAAAAAGTCTTGAAACCTTAAATGGCTCTATTATATTTGCATACAAAATGGGCTATCATTTCATTGAATTTTTGCAGTATTTTATCTCAGAAACTCAACTGTGATTGCTCCGTGAAAGGCATCGTATTAAATAGTCGTGGTAGGTCAGTATAACCCAAAGAGAAAGAGAGAAGAGCCTTCTTCGCAATAACTAAAACAATATAGGTGATTTTTCTAGAGTCAAGAGGTCTTCTGTTATCTAATTCCAACCTTCGGAACGTTACTTTAAACTCATTCTGATTATTTTTGCCTTGATAAAACTACTTCTTTGTTGAACATTTACAAAACATGAAGAAGGCCGTGTGATGCGGTTGAAACGTCGTTTTACATTATAGGAATTTCAGAAAGTAATTGAGTATTAAGTAGTTAATTCTAAGCATTTACAAAGTTAACTTAATAAAAAAAATTACAGACGACGGAAAAATACTTCTGATAACTTGAAGTTGTGCGTGATTATAATGTGAGTGGAAAAAGAGTTTCAGCGTGTAAAATGGTCGATAACGCGTCTAAGCGAGTTTGAAGAACTTTCAAGAGCTTTCGCTGACCACAGCTAAACAACAGCATCATTTGTCACGTTGGAGTTAAATAAAGTTTGGGTATTTTTTCACTTCAATTTGCTAATACAAAAATGAAATCGTGATTAGCTTCTACTTTCTAGAGCTGAAGAACCGCAAGCTTCCCAGTCGTTGAAAGATCAAAAATTGTTTACATGTTCGTGATTGGCACCACTTGAAAAATGAATACAAATTGCATGATTATAATCATGGAAGTTTGATATGAATTCAGAACATTTTGTTTACTTGGTCGTTGTAAGCCCAACGGTTGCCCTCAAAAATGCAAAATAATTAGCAGGTTAGCGGCTGAATATTGGTTATGGTAACTAAAAAAATGTAGAAATGGACGCACGCTTGAAAGCCGGCGAACTTTACTAAACACGCTAAAATTCGCACAGTACCGTGAAAGTTTCTTTTGATTTCCTATACTATAGGCTTTGGGAACTATATATTTTTAAAAGTGTGTCTTGAATGCATTTGTGAATACTAAAAAAGCAAAACAAAGAGCGACTCGTTTCATAAATGATATATATGTGTTTGTTAAATGAATTCAGATAACGATTCATACATTGATATATCATAAATCGTCTTTGGGAGAACTTGAAAATATGTTCAAGGGAAGAATTAACCACTTTTCTCAAGAGTAAATAAATAAATTTTCTGTTGGCAATGTCTGTACCTTTTTAAAACCAATATGTAGCGGCAATATTTTGTAACAAACGCTTTTTAAGTCACTGCACGTTACAGCTTTTCCACTTGTAATGTTGGGACAACTGCCGTAAATCTATGGGAAATTAAATATATTTCAACAGTAGTTATTTTGAGTAGACAAAGCAAATTACAAAGTACCACAAAAAGCTATATCAAATACTTTTCATATGAAGCACTCGAGTTGTTCCTTTCTCTTGTAGCTAATAAGCAACATTGGTTAAAATCTTTCTGCAGGATTTCAAATAAGTTAAAGAGATTTCAATTTTTCCGTGTTTTCTTTCAGTTTTGCGTTCTCATCTCTTAGAGCTGAGAGTTCCATTCTTAATCTCTTATTTTCCTCTTCTAGTATGAATGCAGTCTCTTTTATCAGATTGTCTCTTTTTCGTTTTGCATCCCTTGATTTCTTTGCAGACTCGTTGTTTTTTCTTCGTTTCTCCCAATAGAGTTCATCTCTTTCAGCGTCGTCATCACATGAATTTGGTCGCTTTCTGCCCCTTAGTTTTGCAAATGAGCCAGTATGTTGAACTCTTGAGTTAAACTCTGGGTATTCCTGATATGTCATGAAGTTCTGAAGATCTTGGAGAAGAGTGGTCTTCTGTGCCACTTTAACAACACACGAAGCGAAGGAAGGATCGTGGACAATTGTAGAAAGAGTACTCTCGATTTCATCTGGTGACAGCGGTAAAGATGGAAACGACGAGTACTGTTGCTTCCTCTCAAACTCTGATCTTGGAAGAAACGTCACAGATTCCACTGGTGATGGGCATAGGCTCTGTACTGATTCGTACTGGAACCCCGGCTCGAGTTTAGGTTGCTTGTACCAAGGCATCGGAGTTCTGTCGTTCCACGCACAAGCGACACCGTTATCGAAATAAAAGCCACCGCCGTTTCCTTGGTTGTACATTGTGTGATCCATCAACAGTTCTTGGTTTGGAACTCTTTGACACGAGTTGACAGTGTAGTGGTTGTAAGAGAAGGTGCTAGGCTGTTCGCGAGTTAACATTGAGGCTGATTTGCGTCAAACCCCTTTCGTAACACAAGAGCACCTTTCTCTTGAGTAGGACGACCAGGTCTAGCTGATTTCACAGATCAAGGCCTGAATTATATAGATATTGTACAAGGAAGTACTTAAACAGGATTACAGCCCCCGGAAACCTAAGTTCCGGTGATTATCGTTTTAACCCAATAATAAAACAACTAAATAAAATGTATATGTGCTCTAGCCAAAATTACGTTGCTTTGACGTCATCTCTTCACAAATCACTTCAGTTGCAGCTGATTAGACGTGCGGTACAATTGTTCAAGCTAATAACAATCTTAATCGCACTTTAATGATTACCTTTTATGGGAATTAGTTTCTACTTACTCATCGAGTTCAGCTCGTCCCTTTTATTTTGTTCAACCAAGTTTTGCTAATCAAAGATATTGTTATTATAAAGACAATAAATACTGTGCAAGTGGAAATATGTATGGCAATTATTACTAGTCTCAGCATGGTTTACTTTATCGCTACAAACGGAAGAAGAACTTGGGGGGATCCCTTCTACACGTGGCAACACCGACTTGTACTAGAGATGTCTTATACATTTGAATACATTTAATGAAAACTAAAACTGAGCGCTGCTGGAGGCAAAACGAGATTGAAGGTCAAAAGAATTGGCACAAAAATCTTCAAACAACCAAACTCAAACAATTCCTATTTTTGAATTCGAGCTGAATATACAATAAGCTAAGGGCTTTCCCAAAGTGCTTAGTAATTGAACAGATTGCTAAATTATACCTGCAACGCTTTGTGTAGAATGCTATCCTAAACAAAACTATATGCGTTACATAATGCAAAAAAATAAACTTGCACAAAATAAAACTGGTAACCTTGTGTGTCAATGTCAATTTTGTTTTAAACCGTCAAATTCTTAAATGGATGTTAAAACAGTGAAGCTCATCTGAATCTACTTTTCACTATGAAGACGAGCAAAACAAATGATCACTTTGTAGGGTTTCATCAACCGGTTCAAAAGTTAGAATAAATAACATCAATCATTTCTACTCCTCAAGGCCGAAGCAAAATAAGTGGTCATTTTGTAGGGTTTCATAATTGGTTCGAAAGTTAAAATAGATAACACCAACCATTTCTACTCACCAAGGGAAGCAAAATGAGTGGTCACTTTATAGGGTTTCATTAACTGGTTCAAAAGTTAGAATGACACCAATCATTTCTACTCTTCAAGACGTGCAAAATGAAAGGTAACTTTATAGGGTTTCATCAACTGGTTCAAAAGTTAGAATGACACCAATCATTTCTACTCTTCAAGACGTGCAAAATGAAAGGTAACTTTATAGGGTTTCATCAACTGGTTCAAAAGTTAGAATGAATAATACCAATCATTTCTACTCTTCAAGACATGCAAAATTAATGGTCACTTTATAGAGTTTTAATGATGGTTTAAAAGTTGAGACACTCTTAGTTTATGAGAAGCAGATCTTAGAGAAACAATGGTTAATGAAATGATAATACACCGATAGACTTCTGATACAACAAAACAATTCCAACAAAATTAGATGCAAAAACAAACAAAACAAACAAAAACGATAAAAAATAATAAAAGAAAACAAAATAGGTTTGAGTCTAATTATAGTTATATGTTTCCATTACCTCCTCCCGCAAAATTCTGAATTTCTAAGAGAAGAAACTAGTTATCTGCTTAAGCAAATTTTTTGCTAACTCAATTTAGTTCGTCTTTTTCCCAGATGTTTGGGTAGAAATTATATACGTGTGCTTTTTGTAACAGTATGAAATAGTAAAACGCAGTATATGCTTATTAATTTTAGGGTTTCTTTTCGTTGAAGACAAGCCTGAGAAATAACCCGGATGTTTGAACCATGCAAACATATCAGTCTTTCTAAAGGATATCATATAATAACAAACGATTATCTTTAATTATAATCAAGACAGCCAAGCCCAAGATTAATGTTCACAACAGTTTGGGGTTCCGCTTAGTTCATAAAAAGAATTACTGTTTGACCGTCTTGAAAACCCAAACGGGATTGCCGATGTTGACATCGTGACGACAATAGTTGGCAAGTTCTATTCCTGGAAACTGCCGAGACTACGTTCAGGATAAAAGAGTTGACAAGTAAATTCGAGTATATGTGACCTCATCGTGCTTCTTGTGGCCTTTTCGCTGAAACTAATATGAGCTAAAGTGTCTTGTATATGTATAAAAAAATTTAGCTGTAATAAGATGTTCGTTGGTGAATACAATTGAAAAGTTTCGAGGTTTATCAAATTCTAAAAGCAAACAGACGTCGCTTATAAAGAAACCGCTAAATTCCTTTTGAGGAATAGAAATGATTGGTGTTATTCATTCCAACTTTTGAACCAGTTGTTAAAACCCTATAAAGTGACCATTCATTTTGCTTGTCTTGAAGAGTAGAAATGATTGGTGTTATTCATTTTAAATTTGAACCAGTTGATGAAACCCTAGAAACCGACTATTCATTTTGCTTGTCTTGAAGAGTAGAAATTATTGGTGTTATTCGTTCTAACTTTTGGACCAGTCGATCAAACCCTATAAAGTGACCATTCATTTTACTTTCCTTGAAGAGACAGAAATGATTGGTGTTATTCATTCTAACTTTTGAACCAGTTGATCAAACCCTATTAAGTGACCTTTCATTTTGCTTTTCTTGAAGAGTAGAAATTATTAATGTTGTTCTTTCTACTTTTTAACCAGTTGATCAAACCCTATCAAGTGACCATTTATTTGCTTGTCTTGATGGAGTAGAAATGATTAGTGTTATTCATTGTAACTTTTGAATCAGTTGATCAAACCCTATCAAGTGACCATTTATTTGCTTGTCTTGAAGAGTATAATTGATTGATGTTATTCATTCTAGCTTTTGTACCAGTTTTTGAAACCCTATAAAGCTGCCATTCTTTGTACTTATCTTGAGGAGTAGAAATGATCTATGTTACATTTTCTAAATTTCAAACTAGTTGCAGGTTTGAGAAAATTTCAAAATAGGGTCTTTGTTGTTCCACGTCACCATTCGCTGAATGAAGGGAGGAACGTTGCATGCATATATGTGAAAAGCTTCATAAATGCTCATTTGGAATTTGTGGTGCATCTGTAGCTGCACTATCTTAAAATGACAATGTTTTTACAACGCGAGTGAGGTGAAAAGGATCAAAGTTCGCAGGATATCTACAAAAGTGAGCGATATACAAAAGACTTGCTTTTGTAAACAGAGTGAAGTTTCGTATTATTATGAAGTTGCTTTGTAACGACAATTTAATGTACGTTTGTTGAACGAATCCTAACTCAGTACTGAATTATTTTAAAACATTGCTTCGAGAGCTTATGCTACACATTGACAATATGCAGGTTCGAGAAAAAAATAAGAAAATGCCATCTTTTTACCTAAAAGTTACATTGTATCCATTAAACCTTTCAGTCCTTGTTGCATTGACAAATTCTCCCAATTAAAGCCCTTACTATTCTTTCGAAAAGGTTGGGAGAATTTTATTTTTAATCTTTAGTAGCTATATAGCATGCTTTGTTTGATCGATTCTCAGTCACCATACATCTTGTTTGTTTGTGTTATGTAAGGAGAAGTTGGACGTTGAAAACTCATTGGGACTGAAAGAGTTAACTAAGCTCTGTTTAGTTTATTATTCTAACGTTTGAATATCTAATAGCTATCTAATCACGACAAGTCATTCAGTTTAGTGCTATCAACGAGGATCCTTTCAAATTTGAATAATTACTATGAAGTGCGTTTCGTGATGAAAATTGTTACTCACTCAAGTAGCTTGTTTACTTTAAAAGGGATGGAATGCTTTATTATTTACTTTTGGTTTTTAATCTTTCAAGGCGTATATGGCGGCCAGTTTATAAAGTACACTAACAGAAAATTATTTTTTGTAACCAAATTGTAATAAACATTCTCAATCGACGAAAAAGGATCCGCCATATTCATTGCAAATGCCAAAATGAACCTGAATACAAAACATATATTTTGTAGTAATTACCTAAAACAATCAAATGCCTTATATTGTTTTTATAAACTTCATCATGTTCTGGAAATATTTTTCAGTGGAACGACGAAAGTATTCGCCTGTATTCGTCAAACGTTGTTATTCACTTTCTGATCACTTTAGGTGTAAAACAACTAGAAAAAGCGTTTTTCTTAACTTGTGTAAGTTAGCATGAAGTTATTAGGTACTGTAGTATTTGTGTGATGCATTTTAATGTTCGAGTTAGGGAGGCCAGTATCTGAAACTCACTGTTAAAAGTGTTGTGTAGAAATCGGAGAATTTGCGACATCAGATAAGAGTCAGTAACGTTAACGACAAAACGAGAACCAAGTTAAACCATTTTATATGTCTTAGTCATCAATAGTTGATTCTTGTTGAATTAACTGTCTCGTAATAAATTAGCTTCATTGTGACATTTTAAAATACTGACACTTTCAACAATACTTCCAAAATTTCTTTGCCTTGCTGCTTCCTTTATTTCCATCTTGCCAACAAGTCCATTTCCTTTTGGGTATTTCATTTGATGAAATATTTGATGTCCTCTTCGAAAAATCTCGTTTCTTTCTTACAACACATCCACACGAAACAGCTTTAAGATAGAGACTGCAAGCTCGGCTTCACACTTTGTTTATTGCAGTTTTAACATGCCTTCTAAGAGAGAGTCCATTCAAATAGAAGTGATTGCACTTCAGTAACACTTCTTCGTCTCGGTCAAACATTTGGCTTTAACTATACCTTTCCCCCAACATTCCAACATTTCAAACAAAGGGGAGAGTCATCTCAGGCAATCACAAACACTTCCACAACCTTTTCTGGTTTGCCGCGAGAACTTAGCAAACATTTCTTGGTTTGACGTTTCTGGTTTTCTATGGTAAACTTGGTAAACTGTGGTAAACTTGGAACCATTCCTTACTTTACTTTGAAATTTTGAAAAACCGTTCTTAACTTGCCATAAAAGATTCAAAACCGTTTCTAATTTTCCTCGAAAACTTGGAAAATCATTCTCTATTTAATTAGTCAGATTTAGTTGTGTGGCAAAGTGGCTTTCGATCAAGGCTTATAGAAAACAGCTCCTGGTGTCCAATGAAAAAGCTTGGAAAGCCATTGCTAATCGTCCGCACGAAAGAATCTGTAACCGTTCCTGGCTCCTCGTGAAATCTTGGAAGAGCCTTTCTTGCTTTCCACGAAAACAATTGGAAGATGTTCTCAGTAATTTTCGGCACTGCTAGTGGCTCTTCCTTAAAATTTGAGATACTGGCTTGACATACCATGAAAGGTTCTATAACCGTTTTGGCTTTGCAAGAACGCTTGACTGTAATCGTCCCAGTCTTTCAAAAAGAAACTTTTTTGGCTTTCCATGAAGGATTGAAACTCAGTCGTAACTCACCAAAAAAGATTCTGTGCGAGCTTGGCTCAGTTGATAAAATCTCTGGCAGCATAAGGCTCCGGGTTCGCTCCAAAAAAGTAAAACAATTGCACGTGTCTGCTTTCTTCGCCACACCGTCCATGGACAGGGACCCTAAGCCGCTGGTTTAGTCTCTCATCTTCTAGCGGGGGACTTAAAAGAGCCTAAATCCTGAGCCAAAAAAGATCGATTTAGAAGCAGGGTTTCCACCCTGTGCTGCTGTCTGTCTTTAGTAGTGTATACGTACAACTTTTTTCCAGCCATTTTCTTTCAGTGCAATTAGCATGTTGATTTTCACTATTTTTTGGTACCTTCTGTAACAAATATAACATACAAAGGCATGTTTGGAATTAGAAACTTGATTTCTCTGGTGGACCTTTGCTGACGTGTGGTCATCTTTGTGGGAATTCGTCAAAAATTACAATTTTAGTTCCATGGCTTATTCTTTACTCGTTTTATTTTTCACTTCTTTTCTTACTTACAGTCTTGTTTACATTTTGAACTATTGTTTATAGTTTTTGTGTCACTGAGTTCCTGCCCGCCTTCTTTTCTTGAAACCAGCCATATTGCCATAAATTTCTCGCTTATGTGGAGTCCGGACAGGCAGAGAAAGACAAGCTTTCAGCGTGCTTCTCTCTCCATCTAACAGGAAAAAAGTGTCGTCTGAGTACAGGCAAAAATATAAGTTCCTTCCCATCGACAGTGATTCCTTGTAAAGAGCTTAGAATTTCTTGCATTCATTAATAAAAAATAGGTATGCAACAGGTCTCCTGGTCGGACTCCCCGTTTAATAGGCTAAAGATTGGAGCAATGCTCATTATGGTTAAAGCAAGTGGTTCTGTTTGAATAAAATGTGTTAATCCAGTTAATGTCTGTGGGACGGACCAAAATCGAAAATAGCAACTGATGTCCGGGATAGCCATTTGCTGTAGCCTCAGGTATTCCAGATCTACATTTACTGCAGCATCAGGTGTTCCTGATCAGATGACCAATTAAAACAGCCTCAGATGTTCCTGACGGCCACTAACCGCAGACTCAGGTGTTCCGGAAGATCACTAACTCTAGCCTTAGTAGATGTCCTGGATAGCCAACTACTGCAGCCGCGGGTGTTCCTGATAGCCGCCTACTGCAACTTCAGGTGTTCCTAATGGCCACTTACTGCAGTCCCAGGTGTTCCTGATGGCTACTTACTGCAGCCACAGGTGTTTCAGATGGCCACCTACTTGGTGTTCCTGATGGCCACTGATAGTGACCCAGGTGTACCTGATGGTCACTAACAGTAGCCACGATTGTTCCAGATGCTCACTAACAGTCGCAACGGGTGTTCCTTATGGCCACTAACGATAGCCTCTGGTGTTCCTGATGGTCACTAACAGTAGCCTCAGGTGTTCCTGATGGCCAATAACAGTAGCCACAGGTGTTCGTGATGGCCACTAACGGTAGCCACAGATGCTCCTGATGGCCACTAACGGTAGCCACAGGTGTTCCTGATGGCCACTAACAGTAGCCACAGGTGTTCCTGATGGCCACTAACGGAAGCCAGATGTTCCTGATGGCCACTAACGGTAGCCACAGGTGTTCGTAATGGCCACTAATTAACGGTAGCCTCAGGTGTTCCTGATGGCCACTAACGGTAGCAACAGATGTTCCTGATGGCCACTAACGGTAGCAACAGATGTTCCTGATGGCCACTAACGGTAGCAACAGGTGTTCCTGATGGCCACTAACAGTAGCCACAGGTGTTCCTGATGGCCACTAATGGTAGCCTCGGGTGTTCCTGATGGCCACTAACGGTAGCCACAAATGTTCCTGATGGCCAATAAAGGGTAGCCTCAGGTGTTCCTGATGGCCACTAACAGTAGCCACAAATGTTCCTGATGGCCACTAACGGTAGCCACAGGTGTTCCGGATGCTCACTAACAGTAGCCTCAGGCATTCCTGATGGCCACTAATAATAGCCACAGGTGTTCCTGATGGTCACTAACAGTAGCCTCAGGTGTTCCTGATGACCACTTACTGCAGCCACAGATGTTCCTGATGGTCACAAGCAGTAGCCTCAGGTGTTCCTGATGGTCACTAACAGTAGCCTCAGGTGTTCCTGATGGCCACTATCAGTAGCCTTAGGCGTTCCAGATGGTCACTAACAGTAGCCATATGGTGTTCCTGATGGTCACTAACAGTAGCCTCAGGCGTTCCGGATGGTCACTAACATTAGCCTCAGGTGTTCCGGATAGCCATTTACTGCAGCCCAGATATTCCAGATGGAAGCTTACTGTAACCTCAGGTGTTCAGTTGTTCTAGATATGTTACTGAACTGATATTTTTCTTCTTCCGTTCCATCACTGTTATCATTATTTACAATAGTAATACTAATATTAAAAGAATGATAGTAGAAGTATTTAATATTTGAAGTATTGTTGTTGTTGTTGTTATCATTCCTGACTATATCACAACTGTCTCAGTTTCAACTCGAGCTTCGAGAACATCCGCTATGAAAATGAGTCCAATGTGTTTGAAAAGCTGTGCTTTTAAAAAATCAAACCTTTTAGGTTTTGTGTTTCTTAGTTCAAAGTTTTATCACAACTGGTCCGATTCTTCAAAAGACAGTTAATCTTTTAAGCTACTGGGCAAAGTAAGAACTCAAAACCACAGAAAATCACAAAGTAAATATATATATTTATATATTTATCTTTACAATATTTTGATTTGCTTTGCTAACAAACACAGATTTCAAATACCAACATGTTAAGCACAAAATTCGGAGTCAAGTGAAAAAACGGAACGTAAAAAACACAAGCATTGATGAAAAACTTAACCCCGTTTTAGGGCTGATTGACTTTTGAACAAGCCAGATATTTTGCTTTTTATTGAAATCCAACATTTTCTTTCAAAAACGGCATGGAAGCTGTGTTGGTGAGCACGATTGCCAAAAAGGTTTTGTACTCATTTCGTTTTTTTCACAATTTTTTCTCCACAAAGAATTGTTGAGCAATGACTAAACAAAATCTAAACGATGTCACTATAAGGCTTGGACGAAACGTTTCTCAAAACTGAAAAACTAACGTTCGTACTTACGTCATACCCTTCAAACTTACTCGAAAACGGTGCAGCAAGCTTAGAGCATTCAATTAGCGTAAATGATATTGCTTGCAGATTCCTTTTAGTTTGTTTTCGTTCCACTGCAATTTATCAAAGCTTATCAGTTTCGGCTACTAGGTTATCGAGAATTTTTAAAGATTAATATTAGAGACAATGCAACGCTAAAGTGATTGAGACACGTCTCTCTCACACTTTGGGAAAGATTCGACTATTTATCTTACGAAGCACGAGCTATTTTCAGTTGTGTGTGACGAGATACTTGTAATGTCAAGTGAGTACGGCATGGGGCTTACTTATGTTTATTCAAAAGACTGAGCTTAGTGAACTGCTGTGGTTGACAGTTACCGAGATATTTTTTTTGTCACGGTTGGACTCTATAACCCTTTTAGGTTTAGTTTTTTTCTAAAGGAAGTTAAAACATATGTTTTCCATCAGCTATTTGTTTGAACGAAACATGACAAAAGGGTGCAAAAAGTGTGGTGGTAGAAAGATACATTTTTGTTCTGGGCTTCACTGTCAGTATGTTACTACAACAAAGGCCTTAGATATTCCATTTTAGATCTACAAATAGTAACAGGAATATCTACACTTTCGGAGATGTAAGAAAACAAATCTGTCTTACTTTAGAGATTGTTTTCCATATAGAAAGTTGTTATTCGTCCGAGACGAAACACAGAAAGTTTGCGATATAATGTTTGTGTAGAAATGGTTTGCAAAATTTAAAACACAACAAAATGAAAGATTACAACGGGACGAAGGCCGCTGCATAGAGTGCAAATCAATGTTAACTTGATTGCCTTAAGGAACAAGGATTGTGAAAAAGCATCTTGAAAAAGGATGAAATTTACGAATGAAAACAACAGATATCAACTAACTCTTGCACAAAGAGGTGTGTTAAGGTTTGACAGACGAGGCTGGTTATGGAACAAAGAGATTGAAGTAACTCCCACCAAACTTAAAATATGTATCCCCTAGAAAACAGAAACTAACAGATGTGTTTTATTGGTAAATTTATCCAGTTGCTTGAGGAAGTATATCGGCTGTGTAGTAAGGGTAAAAAATAAGAAATTTTTCGTGACATAATTAACAGATTATTCATACCACAGAATACATGTTAATAAGCTTACTCCGAAGTTAATTTTTTTAAATTTTTTTCAATCCGAGGTTAAAATACTTTTCAACTTTTCATTTTCTTCATATACAGCTGACACTTCGAGCTTCAACCTTTTGTTTTCTTCTGCAAGGTAAGCGACAGTCTTTTGTAAGCGAATCTCTCTTAACCGTTTAGCTTTACGACATTTTCTTGCTGCCAAATTGTTCTTTTGCCTTTTTTTCCAATATAATTGATCTCCGTATCCGTTGCACAACTTTTGCCCTTTTCAACTACAAAGAGGTTCGTCTGTTTCTTTGGTTTGGTTTACTCTCGAGTTTTCATGGGTTTCAACGTTTTTTTACTGTCCATGAGTGCTCGATCAAAATAACCCAATTGCCATCCATGGTATTGACTATAATCGAGATTTTGATGACTACTGGTGTTGTCATTCTGGGCCTCATGCAGCAATTCTGCCGAAAACGAAGGATCATCTAAGGGCATTGGCGAGGTGATTTCTTGAGAAAAAGGAAAAATGGTCAAACCAGATGAAATTTTAATTTCGAGTCCATTTGGTTCTCCCATATACAGTGTTTCTACACTTCCACACTGGTCATTTCTAAAACCGGACTCCGTACCAACGGGATTCAATAAACATTTTGTTTAAGGCCACTAATCTCCGCCTGCATAGTTTGTGTTTCCACACTTCTGAAAGCATCCACCAAACTGGGCTCTGTGCAACCTGAATTAAATAGTGTCTGTTCCAGATTATCCTGTGGTCTGCTAAACATTGTTTCCACGCTTACGAAGGCATCCCCTTTAAAACTAGATTCCGTTCTAGCTGTATCTGAGGCTTGCAAAGGAGGATCCCCGAATTGTCTCCACAAGGTAGACGTGGGTGTGAAATTGGTAATCTCTGCACCATCGTTTAAGATCTGCTGTCTGGTGAGGAAAAGGTCTGGAGCTACAATACCAACGCTCGCATGAAGGTCAAAGAGGGAACACATGCTGTTCTCAAGCCAAAGCAGATTCTGAACACAAGAAACAAAAAGAAAGTGACCGTTAATTTGTCAAGGCTTCTTTTCTAGTTCCAACGAGGTTGCGTGCACATATATTTTTTATCTACCTTTTTGAAGATATCGAATCACCGTTGTTTTGTTTTTCATTTATGCCAATTGCTTACATGTGCAGTATGTTTTAAGTATTAAGGGAATTTACGTCACAAAATACATCACGTATTCAAGTCCGAGTTATTGCCATTCTAGGTAGAACAAAGGATTTTTAAGGAGGGGTTGATCCCTAGGCGTTTTCGATCTACCTCAATGAAGGAAGTTTTTATTTGGTAACAAATAAGGGTATACTTAAATCTAATCGGCTGTAACGATGCTGAAACCGAAGTCTAGCATTATTGAATTTATCATCCCATGTTTTGAGAACAAAGTAAAAATTATCGAAGGCATATTTGAAGAATCCGAATAAAGATAGTCAATTCAAAGCAGAAATGTTGTTTATTTTCAACACAGGAATCATAGTTCAAAGATAAAAACAGACAGACGTCAGCCTTAACTATGCTGCGAGTTATATACTGATGTAGGTTGTCGGATACGGCTATAACAATTAACAAACCCTAATAAGGGATCTCGGTTACAGGGGAGTCAGCTTTGAATTTGTGAAACCTACTGGAGTGTACGAGTGCCTACATCTGTATAGGCCAGTTGTTTCATGCGTTTTCTAACTTTTACATGTTGCTTCCGTTTTTCTTCCTTTTACTGATCCGACATATTCAACGAGAATAGAGTTCTGGCTACCATCGCCCAAATGGATTTTCATGGCAGCTAAACCTATCGTTTCTTCATTTTACTTAACTGTAAATTATTTTTTGGATGAAGTGAATAAACAAATGTTTTAGTTCAAATAAATGGCGAGAGCCAGTTCATCTATAAGCAAAGACGTACAAAAACCAACTGTCTAACTCTGACGTCAACCACAATTTAGTTTTTTTTAATGGTATTTCCATACATTCAAAATGATTCCGACAAAATAATTATTCTTGCTATATGGGGATTGCCTTTATAAGTTGCCAACAAACAAAACAAGAGAAATGAGTAACTTCACTGTGGTGTCCGTAGTAACCCATCAAAAGCAGAGCGCACAAGCCTTCAAGAATATTCTTCTTCGACCAATAATCAAAGGCCTTTCAGTGCTTACATTGCATACCTTTCCAGTTATACTTTCCAAAAGGGCCATTTTTCAATTAGTCAGTATGGCCGACTGGTTAGCGCTCGTGCCTCCCACCTCTGTGATCCCGGGATCAAATCCTGGATTTGCATGTGGGCTAAGATTTGTCGATCTTCTTGTGACTCCGAGGGTTTTTCTCCGGGTTCTCCGGCTTTTCTCCCTCCACAAAATCGACTTTTAATAACGTAAAGATCTATACCGAGGGCTATATGTTAGGACACTTCAACAAGGTAAACATGTTTATCCTAGTTAAACAAAATTTAGTTTAGAAGATCTGACTACAGAAAAAAAATGTCTGTATACGTGTACGATGTGTTTCTATACCGACTTCCCAAAGGACTAGATTACGAGACACTTGAAGGGAGGAAAAAATAAAATCCTCTAATCTACTATGCTGCCAATTTGGGAGCCCTGACGCTGTTGTAGATACACCCCTGATTAGTAAG
Source organism: Hydrozoanthus sils (assembly GCA_027575215.2). Taxonomy (NCBI): domain Eukaryota; kingdom Metazoa; phylum Cnidaria; class Anthozoa; order Zoantharia; family Hydrozoanthidae; genus Hydrozoanthus; species Hydrozoanthus sils. The sequence continues at coordinate 1,866 of JAOBRD020486458.1, read as the reverse complement.
TTTTGATAAGGTTTTAAGTTAATCAAAAATTAGTTATTCCTGATCCCGCTTTGGGTAGAAAAAACATTTTCCCGTGAATGTGTTCAGATAAAGGAACAGCTATCTATACTGAATATCAGATTGCTTTTCAAACTTTAAATGGCAGTCTACAATTTTTTTATAAAAATATCGTCGTGTATAAACAGTAAGCAAGACTGGAGATTTCCAAGTACCCTCAAAGCCTACGTCTTGTCTGCAGTGGCAGCATAGGGTAGTTGACGTCATATTTACGAAGTTGACGCAATTTGTGGCAATAATGGCGTCAAAACTTACTTTTCATTCTAAATATGTTCTTCAACTGTAATATTGACACCTTCAACAAAAATATAAAACAAATAAAGATTCATATCTCCAAACTAACACGGTGAACTCGTGGACCTAGCAAGACGCTGTCCTTAGATCTTAACGCTGACTCTTAAAACTAACTCGTATAGCTTATCTAACACCTATTCAATTCATATTTTTCTAAAGTTGTAATAATATATACGCCCTTAATAATACGCCGCGATACAGTACAATAGACTCTTAGCTAAAGAGCATTTTGAATTTTTCCCGCTAAAAGTATCCCCTCCAAAAGCCATCAATGTGACGCAACAGGTCACGTGGGTCTCACCTCAGTCCATCCAAAATTGCCTTTAAAACATCTACACTAATAGAGTTTCTATCGAAAACTCTAGCAGTTACGGATGTTCTAAAATCGAATTATTTCTTTACTTCGTGGCACCATATTAAATGGGCTGAGGCGAGACGCACGTGACCTGTTGCGTCACATTATTGGCTTTTGGAGGGGACACTTTTATCGGGAAAAATTGAAAATTCTACACGCCATATCTTGGCGTACTTTCATCGTATGTTTCTCAAACTTGGCAAAGCAACGTTTTTTATAGTGTACTTTTTGAAAATTGAGAAACTGATTTCATGTCATATGCTCTTTAAAGAACATCGCTGAAACGAAACCAATAATTCTTAATAGACTCTTATTTAAAAATAAACTGCTAACACCTAATGTACATGCTTTGAAAGGAAATGTGTTTGACAATTCCTTTACAATTCCCTTAGCTTATTAGGACAGAATGGACCGTCGTTCTAGATTTCAAGTGACTAAGCGACAAAATTATCTAAACTTAGTGGTATTCATTTCGAAAAAATGTGCTTGTCTATTTATAAGCATGCATGCTTAAAAAAACTTTTGGCTTGCAATGAATTAGAAATCCGAAATAAAAGGATGCAGCTAAAATTTCTCAAAATAGTTTCAAAATAACATTACCTTCGGATGTCACATGATAGTTGGAAATAATGTTAATTGCAACGCCCGTGTCGACACAAGAGAAGAAAACTTTAGTGCGCATGCGTTTGACATAATTCAGGAGCAAACACAAACACTGTCTTTCGTCTTGTGTTTATTACTATGTGCCTATTGCTAACAATTATTAATCAAAAATTGTAAAAAGGCAAAAAATAGAATATTTTCTAAAAGGGAACAAATAAAGTTGTTGCTGCTGTCTCTCGAATTTTCTTGGCCTCGGTCCTACGAAGCACGGGAAGACCAGTCGTTTTGCTAACCTTAGAATATTTGATACAGAATGTGTCAGAACATCTCATAGTCTTTCATTTATAAATGTGTTACTATAATTATTCACTGTTTGCAGCAAATTACGAAAAAATAGTTGAACACGAAGCCTTAAGATGATGTTTATTACAACAATAACGATGTTTGGAAGAAAGTGCTCCACAAGTTTAATGCTCAATCGGCGGCAGAAGCAAAAAAATTATTGGGGGGGGGGGGGGGAGGGCACAATGAAAATTGTAAATGTTCGTAATAAAATC
>JAOBRD020486355.1:0-17527 GCA_027575215.2 Hydrozoanthus sils | reverse complement strand
GAAATGAGTTAAGTTATGCAACGCTTTCTCGTGGGATCCCGCGGAGAATGAAGAATTTTGCCCTCGATGTCATAAACTTGTAACCGCCTGGTTCCTCGTAAAATTACGGGTATCACTTGTGTTTTCAATTTTTTCCAAATTGCCTTCGTCGCAAAGCGACTCGGGCAATTTTGGAAAAAGTTGAAAACACTCGTGAAATTAATCCTTAATTTACTCGGCCCCATGCGATTACCTATACTTATAAAGGCGCAGTTTTCACTGGCAACATAACTCTTGTTAATGACAACCAAGATAAACTTGATGACGTCGATGGTAACATTAATGAAAGTTTCTTTCTTTCTGCTTGAAAATCCTACTCTCCCTTAAACCAATTTTGACTATAATCCATGGGGATGGCAGGGGGATGGGAGGGGGAGGGGGGCAAGATATGCCTGCAGTTTCCCAGAAATCAGGATTGCCCCCTCTCGTATGTTAACCCTTTCAGTCCAAGTTGTGTTGGATGCTCCCAATGAGAGTACATATACTTTTAGTCAAGCAAAATTGGTTAATGAATTCTTATGGTTTTACTCTAACAAAGGCAGAGATAACCTTAATGCTCCTATAAAAGGCAACTGAATGAACAAATGGATGGATAAACGGTTGACAAGTGAGTCGAAAAAAAAAATACAAAAGACAGAGAAGAATAGTTGAGGTCAGTGCTATAAATTACTCCATAAGGAATACTCAGTTTTTCGACCCCATTGTGTGGAGTGACAACATTTTTAGTGAAAAGTAATGTTTTTAAAAAATAATTCGTGTCAAAAAATGGACTTAAATTATCAGCCAGCAACCATTATGCAGAAGCTGTAAACGTCCAGCAGATGATGCTCAGAAGTGCTGACGTTATATGAATGCCTTTGTTTTGGTCTTCTCCATCACAGCAGCTTTACCCTGACAAGTCTTCAGATGCAAACTTGAGATCATCGTAAACTTCTGCTTTGATAACATGACCTCCAAACCAGCGGCCATTTAGACTAGCGACAGCTTTCTCTGCTTCTGTAAAGATCATACAGATGATCAGGGTTACCAAAAAACTAACCGTAGAAGTTGAAGACATTAAAGAACTAATTAAATTTTAACACTTTTCAAACTGTTAGGAAACTAGTTGAACTTTATGTCAAAACCCAACCCTTTCCCTGTTCATACAATAAAAGTTTCTGTGACAGTGTGTTAAGAGTTTAACAAGCCTCTCTTCTCTCACAATCCAACTAGTTGTCACCCAGCTGAACTGATGTGCAATCAGACAGGAAACAAAAGTCAGTTCTCCCATATCAATAAAAGCGACAAACTAGTGCCAAGTTGTATGTTGGAGGGGCAGTGATGTTAACAAAATGAAGTCCAATATGGAGCAAAGTATGATGAATGCGAAAAATTCAGTAGTTTCAACCAAATATGACACTCCAAAAGTTAAATTTGCAAATGCCCGATCACTGTAGAATTGTTCAGTCAAAGAGATGGCTGTTGTGTCCATTTTCATATAAATAAAAACAAACAAAAACTTTAAGTGCTAAAAATAGAAATGCAAAGTTTTGCAAAAGTATCCATTTTGATGACTCAAAAATACTTTGACTTAAAAACTACTACTGCCTAACTTCCTCAACTCAAGCGACCTCTCACCTGCTGTCTGTGAAAACTCTACAAAAATTTTAACAATGATATCAGCATCATCTTCCTCCCCTTGTTTTTCTTGGTAGATGACCACTCTACTGACTGTGCCATACTTGCTGCATTCATCCGTCACTTCATTTTCCAGCTCTTCGTCAAGGTCTTCTATGGTCACCATGTTTCGCAAGACGATCACTTTAGACTAGAAAAGAAAACACACAATAACTGACAGGGCTTGATATTAACTTTTTATAGTTGCTGGCTGGCCACCAGAGGCGAAGCTTTAGTAGGCTGAGCACATCTTCCAGTAACCAGATTTCAACACTTAAAGCGAAGTACGAATGTGTTTGTAGCTACGTGTGCAAAAATAACTGCATTTGTTTCCAGATGTTTGTCCAAGAAAACAGATAAACTTTATTCAATCATCACACTGGACATTAGAAACAACAACTCTTAGTTAATCAGTCGCAAAGGTGCTACAGTACACAATGTTGTAGTAGCCAACTGGCTACAAGTTCTAAAAATCTAGTAGCAGCTTCATTTTATGGTAATATTGGCTAACTACAGGTGGCAAGTTCCAGCCCTAACTGGTACACAATGTTGCTGAATAAAAACATTCTTAGAGCTGCAACTTGTAAACATAAAAATGAACTTTCTCCAATATCTTACTACAAAGGACTACAGTCGGAAACATCAGTGTCTTCCATTTTTATGATACAAACTCTTGACAAACCAGCTACTACAAGAACTTGAACAATATATGTTTTGGAATTATGCTCTACACAAGTATCTACTCAAGTTTGGGCAATAAATCTTTATTTTATCTTCATTTTCATAACAACAAACAGCATCTCCATATTCTCCTATAAAATTAGAACTCCAGTGTTTGCAGATTTTATGTAGATTCACAAAATATAGGGTATTCCAACTGCTTAAGGGACAAGTCTACTGACTTGATTAGACAACAATTGATAGTGATTTCAGTGTTTTGAAGTACAAAGCTGCTAAATAAAAAGTTAGTTTCTGTGAGAAGCTTATCAGATAACCAGTATCTCTCATGAGCTTTGGACAGTAATAAGTCGCTACTATAATTTTACATGTCTGTGTTAAAGCAGTATTTGGCTTTTATTGAAACAGGGTTGGTGCTGACCATCAGCTACAAAATTCAAGGAGTATTCAAGGAGTCAAATTTTATTTTCAAGGAGTTTTGTTTGGCAGGGTATTGTGTTTATAAAAATGAAAACTGTCACCCCAAACAACTAAAATAAGTTCAGATTGTCAGAACCGTTTTAACAAAATGAACTTGCATTTACTAGCAAATAATAAATTTAACATTAATTATACAAAATTTAAGTCAAACCATTTTCTGCACAAAGTTGAAGTAAATGTTTAAAAACAGGAAACAATTAATTATCATTGTACTGAAAAGTATGACAAAACAATTGATTAACTTGGCAAATAACCACCATTGCAACACCAAAGTACTTTTAACCAGTTCATGAAGTTCAAAATTTAAGGAATTTTCAAGGAGTCTGTATAAAATTCCAAAATTCAAGGGCTTTTCAAGCGCACTTGAAAATGAAAACCAAATTCAAGGAGTTTTCAAGGAGTTTAAGGAGTAGCACAAACCCTGTTGAAAGCACTGATTTGACATAAAGTTTCCATTATCTATGATAAAATTATCTACATGTGCTGATAGGAAGCCTGACAACTCTTCCATTTAGGTTATTAATTTTGCTAATGTATAAACACAGTCTGAATATTGTTATAACTTTATCAAATTTTCAACATTGAATGTTGCATTTCTAGCATTGATTGGTTCCCTTGATGTCAGTTATCTGCTCATACTGTATACCAAATTGACCATATATTATGGAAACTGACTGTGTAAAGCTGCAAAGCTGAAAAAAGGTTCTGAAAAAGTTTTAGTTGTCACTTTAAACAATGGATAAGTTTGGAAAATTCAGGAAATTTATTAAAACAACTATCCCATTCACACTTGTTGGATGTGAGATGATTTAAAACCAACTTGGCACTACACACCTATCTGGCTATTTACCATCTCGTATCCAACAAGTGCTCTTGGAATAATATTTTTAAAATTATAAATTATACTGTACTTCCCTGCACTTACCTCACTTTTTCTTGAAAGCTTCTGCATGACCATGTATCTTGCATTGCTGCCAGATATAGACATGTGCTCCTCATGACTTATACTTCCCTCCAACATCTTTCGCTGGGCTTCTTCTTCGATCTTTGCTTTTACCTCTGCTTGTTGTTGAGCAATGGCCGATTGTTGCTGCTGCTGCTGTTGCTGTTGCTGCTGCTGTTGTTGTTGTTGTTGTTGTTGTTGCTGAAACTGCTGGACGGCTACGGGTTGAACAGGAACTGCTGCAGTTGCCATCACAGGAGTTGCTGCAACTTGCGTCACAACAGGAGCTGGGGAAAACAAGTTCAACCATCTTGAAAGAGCTCAGCTTTTTAAATAAACAATATAATTTCTGCATTTGACTCTGAGGCTAACACATCAGTCAGCTTTTTTTGTTATAATCATAAGAAGAAACACTAAGTTTTATTTTTAAGTCATATCCATGTTGTATTTAGTCTTCATTAGCGTCTTTCTGCCCCAAATACTGACAAATCCCCCCAACTAGTCTGAGCAATATTTAAGAGTCAAGCAGAACTTTTACTTTAAATCAAATCTTCTTATTCTCATAGCTAAAAACAATATTATTTTGATTAAGTGAGGTAGTGAGAATTAGGATGCTGATAAAATTAATTGTTTGGGACTAAAACTCCATTTTGTTCTAAACAACAACAGCATATCTCCCAGTTTAATTATCAACAACACTAATAAGAATTTAAAATAGAAATGAGGAGAGAATTGAAAGTTTCAAATTACCTGTGAGAATACCAGATGTTGCAAGAGTAGCAGATACCATTGGTTGAGAGATAATTGTTGATGGTATAACTCCAGCGGCAAGTGCAGTCCCAGCAACAGTAGGTAAAGCCACAAGGCCAGCTGCTGTGCCAACTATTGTTGTAATAACTGAGCTAGCTGCTGTGGGAATCGTCATGGCTGCCATGTGAAGGTAAACAATCAAGGAACTTGTAAGCAGCTAGTTTTAAATAGTTAACAAAAATAGAATAATGACCCATTTGTTTGGACCAATTCCAATTTTTCCTGCAGATTAAGAATAAAATTTTGAAATTTCTTCCAATTGTCAGGGCAATGAAATATCTGCTTCAAATTTAAAATTCAAAAGAGCTTTGTCGCTGACAAATGTTTTGTTTCTAATTTCACAGGAAAAACAGTTACATGAATTGGACAAAGTTTTCATGTGATGCATTCCTATTCCTGAATTTACCTCTCACAAACATCAGGTAAGGTGCTTTCTCCTTAAAGGTTTGTGACTTTACAGATACACTATAAGAGAACATTTACCTAGCAGAATCACCAGACCATCTTTTTTTGACAGTTTATTTAATAGTTATAAATGTGACATGCACACAGATAAGAATGGAAATTTAACCAAACAGTAATAATTAAGGGATTCACTTTACCTTGAATTCCTTGGATGCCTTGTTCCTGTGCTTGAATCTTGGCAGACACTGCTGCTGCAGCAAGAGCTGCGGCAGGAGGGAGAGTTCCAGGGGGAAGGTTTTGGACTGCAGAGGCTGGAGGGGTAATTGCACGCCCGACTCGCAGGTACTGTCCTCCAAGGTCAAACAAATTCATTGATGCAATGGCATCACTAGCTGACTGCTGATTTTCATATTCTATAAAACCGTATCCTTTGTGTTTAGTGGGCACTGCATCAGGTACGAGAGTACAAGTTACCACTTTGCCAAAAGCTTCAAACACACTGGGAATAAAAAAGCAATTTAATTAACATTTCATAAACTTTGATAGTAGTGATTTTTGCAAACAAAAATAACGGCATGGCAACCCAATTTGATGTTTCATGTCAAATTTAGCAGTTGCATTAATCAATGATGTGATAACTTTTGCTGAAGTAGAAACCAAGTTTTACTTGTGCAATAATGTACATAACAAATTTCAAATTGTCTTGAGCAGTTTGTGCCACATTTCCATTTATGGACTGACAAACCAGAAAACTTAATCACATGTCTATTATTGTCATTTACCTTCAAATGTCAAGTGACAACCTTGAAATGTAGCAAAGGATTGCCAAACACAATTTTAGCTACAGATGGCGCATATTGATTGCATATGCTGACAAACCTTTTAATATCATCTTCGAAAAGGTCTGGATGCACAGAGGCAATATAAATCCTAGCATACTGTTTTGCTTCCTGCTCAAACTGTTCGATGAGTGGGGCTGCCTGTGGCACATTGCTAGGTCGACCAACCTATAATTAACAACAAAGCAGGTTGAAAGCTTTATAATTATGAAAGTAACATAGATACCATATGTTTCAGGATGGTCAAAACTGATATACCATTACTTGAATCTCTCAAAGCAAACACTCAATAGCGGGATTCTTTAAATGTTGCAGAGGACAAGGTTAAAGCTTCAGTGTAAACGACTGGATGCCAAAGGAGAATGATTGAGCACTAAGCCCCTTTTACTAGAGGCTTCTGAGGCATGCAGTGCCTTACAAACCCCAGATCCCAGTGCCCTCAAAGTTACCAAATGCAATAAACAGTGCTATAATTTGTGTTCAATTTCATAAACTAAAACTAACTTCTTCAACAGAACCATGATATATTTTTTGTTTAACACCTGGAAGCTAACAGAACTTTTGGATAAAGAATAATTTTCTTCTGTGCTAATTAGAAGACTTTCAACTTTTAGAGGCATCTAAATCACTGAAACAGGCGGCTCATTTGGCCGCCAGCCGGCTAGTTTTGTGAAGCCTGCAACAGTAATCAACAACTTACCTTAATGTTCCTACCCCCAAGCAGAACTCCATTCATTTGCTCCAAAGCAAGTTGGGCTGCCTCTGGTAAGTCATACTCCACAAATGCAAAACCCTGACAAGATGAAAGCATTTAAAGTCTTTAACAAAATTGTAAATCTTTTATGGACAAATAACTAAAATACTAAAATGGAGGGATTGCAGCATCATCTTCATCAATAACTATTATCATTAGAACTATTACCTTATGTTTCATAGTGAGAGGATCCCAAGATAGGTCAATTTTCTTGATGAGTCCAAAAGGAGAGAATGCTTGTCTGATGTGTTCTTCTCTCAGTTCAAAGTTGATACTTCCAACATATACTCTGAATAAAGAACAAGCAATAAATAATAAGTTGGAATATGCAAACAAACCATATCCAAATTTGAGGGGCAGAGAATATAATTTTAAAGCTACTAAATATAATTTCACATTGATCATCAGTGAGACCAAAAGTGAAAGTACTTATATACTGTAAAGCTGTAGTCTGACAATATGATACAAAACAGAAAAGTAAGTTCCTGTTACAACTGGTTTCATGTGAAAAAAACTCAAGAAGGCTCTATAGAATTAACTTCTAAAGAAATTGAAAACTCCTGGCCTCTCATTTATCTATGTATCATTTACTGTGGAAGAACACCAAACAGAAAAAATACACCACTGCAGGGTTCCAAGGCATCATTCTTAGTCTCTACGAAGTCCCTCAATAGAGAAGCAGATTGAAGGGCTGGCCAGTTTCTAAATCGTTCAGTGTTCAATGATATCTCTTAAAATAGTTTTGCTGATTTACGTATAGCTTGATTTGAGGTTATTCTGGGAGACATTATCTTAACACAATTTTGTATTCTTATTATATATGAATAGTCTTTTGTTATAAGGCTTCGAAGCAAAGCAATCAGAGAATTTTCTTACCTGCACATGAGTGCAAGTGCTCTTTGTCGCTGTGCGGCTGTTTGAAGAGCACTCATCTGCTGCTGTTGGAGAGCTTGCTGTTTGGCCAAAACCTATGGAAAGTGCACAGATCAATATCATCAGCACAGTGGCCAAGCAGTTAGCATGTTTGACTTGCAATCCTGGAATCACAAACTTGAACCCTGGTCAAACCACTGCTTTGTGTCCTTGACTAAGACACTTCCAGACTGTTCACTCAGCTGTATAAATGAGTACCAGCTTCTGCTGGGAGCTAACCTACGGTGGATTAGTGTCCTGTCCAGGGAGAGTAAAATACTCTAATCTGCTTAACAATACAGAAACTGGAAGTAAGCACCAACCTAATGGGCCACGTGGCTTGAGGAAAGATTTAGCTTAAATTACCTATCACAAAGTCTGAGACATAATATGGATTGGTGTTTGACAAATGTAATTCATACTTGTAAATTAGAATATCTTCCTTATACCTTCTGGAAATTTATTTTGATAATGAAAACACTCTTTTGAGACTTTCAAAAAGTTTGGAACTGCAAATCAACAAGTAAAACAAGCGTCAGGTGATCACAGCAAAATCTATTTCATTCACAAGGAACAAATAATCAGAACAGTCAGCAATCCAAAAACTGACTGCTACATACTTTTGGTTTTAAAGACCCTGATTTGACCCCTATCTAAATTTCGTGAAAGAAAAGTAGTAACATAAACCTAAGCTTAGTATTGAAAATTGTGAGTAAAAACACAGTAAGTAAACCTACCTGTTGAACTGACTGTTCCATTGCATAACGCTTTGCTCTTTTCAACATTTCTTCTTGTAGTGTTGTAAGAGGAGGAAGGGCCTTTTTAAACTCTGATGGTCTTGGCTGCATACCACCAGCACCTGGGCCAGCTATGAGTTCCCCTGCTGAACCATCATCCATTGGCTGTTCATCATGTGCATCACCGTTCACTAGAGCATCTGTGCAAACATAATGCACTATCAAAACCTTGAAACATAGCAACTTTCAGAGAGTTTTGATTAACCTCACTCAGCTCCCTCAGCACTGATATTAGTGAATACACTCAAAAGTAATTGAGAAAATGTTTTTAAATTTGTATTAACATTGTAAGTAACTGATGAAGTAAATATTAAATGAAACGTTAGTGGTATTTCATCAAATTGATCCTCTCACTTTTCAAACAAGTTTTTGATCACCTTTGGAAAACCTGTTTGCTGACTATATCAGAGGTTTTACCATGAAAATTCTTTCAAGATATGCCTTTTAAAACAACAAACAAAAAACAGGTAAGCAAATATTCAACAGTGTCAGATATATTAAAAAATATTCCATTAATTAATGCCCAAAAAAATTAATGAAAGTAGTTTTGGTACTGGGAAGAAAAATGTTTCAGTACCTTTAAAAAAATTAACAAACATGTACAAACTCAAGCCAGTCTTTTTGGTATTTATATGATTCTTTGTATGAAAAGTAGATAGAAACCCGAGTGTATTTTTACAGTGGATAAAGTATTGTGAAATTCAAACAAGACATATTTTGTTTTCTTGTTGTAAGCAAAAACCTTAAAGGGCACCTTAATTAACTTACCACAATTACAGAATGTTTGTTGTCAAAGAGAAATATACTTTATGTGTTACTGGAAAGAGACAGTTCAACCTTATAATAAGGACAGACATCAGAATAATTGTATAGACAAGTAAAACATGCCGCCAGTTTACCAAAGAGTTTGCTCATCCGGTAAGGTTAGCCAGAGGCTGCTGGTGTACAAACTTCGATCTTTATTTTGATGGGATGCACGTAAAAAGACAAAAACAGAGAAAAAAAGGAGAAAAACAACACAATAGTTATCATTTGTCAATTATTGGTAACAATAACTATATGTAATTTTTTTAAAAAAAATGAACAGCCACCAAAAAAACATGGTTTCTGTTAGCTACTGGTCAAGTACACAGCAAGACAATTCTTATTCAAAACAATCTCTGCTCTCTAAGCCAACAAACATGATCTATATCTGCTTTCTTAGGGTACTAAACTTCTGCAGTGCCATAGCTACTCCAATTACACCATCTACGACACAATTACAGGCACCAGAAGCAGCTATCAAACTTACCAAAACATTTTGTTAAGGATTTCAAGTTTCACATTTATAAAGCAAAGATAAATCAATCAACTAACTTACAGATAGGCCACAAATCTTGATTGCTTTAAAAACTTCTCAAGTAAAAAACTTTAACAAAGTAAAATAATTTAAGTTTGCTAGTTTACAACTGTTAATGAAAAAAAAACTTTGATTTACTTGTTGTGGAATGTGCTACCAGAGCCCTCTATCTTGACACATGTTCATGCACAGAAAATCTTTATTTGTTTCACTTCATTTTTTTCTTTTTCACTTCCATGCTCAAACATCTAAACTTACATGAATCCTATCAGACAAGCATCTGGAATTTTTTGGCTACTTGGAAAACACAATAGCCTGATTAGCCCAGTTGGTAAGGCACCAGTATGTCATGCAGGAGGCCCGGATTCAATTCCCGGCACCAGACCTGGTCTTAAAATAACTGAGGAGAAGGTGCTGCCTTTGCTCTAACAACTACAAATGGTTCTAAAGACCTTTGAGTCTTCTCGTATAAGGACGTTAAACCATAGGTCCCAGGAGGCAGACCTTGAAGCGGACCTCGAGTACTATTACCTGTTCTCCTGTGACTCAAAGAGTCAAAAATATCATAAAAAAAAACAATGAAAAATTTTCAAATGGTTGAACTTTTATTTCAAATGTCAAAACTGATGCAACTATTCTTGGAACTACCACTTACAAAACCAAATTTACCAACCTTCAATAATGAATGGACCTACATGGCTCAGTCTGAAAGAAAAGACTTGGGAGAAAAATTTTAAGCAAACAAAACAACTACAGAAACTACAAACCTGGTTTAGAGTAAGGTACAGATACCTCAATTACAAACACAAAACTGGAAGATTTGGAGGTGGCAGCTACACCAGTTTTGCAAAACACAACTGCCTATTCTATCTCAAGCTTTCATCGACTATAATATATTTAAAAAAAACTAAACATAGATTTTGTAGATCTTCCATGTTGTGTGTACTTGACCATAAACAACTGAAAAGTTAGTTATTTCTAATAACAAAGGACTACCTTCGCCAGGGCCAATATCAAATCCTCTTTTTCGTCTTCGCTCTCGCTTTGTTGCATCTTGGCTTTCATTTCCACTTCCTGCGTCATCTTCAAGCTTTGTCAGCTGAAGAATCATTTTAGGAATATTAAGAACCTCTAACATCGCCTCTTCTCTTATTCAACTGTCTCTCGATTTCAGTCATAGATAAATGAACACAAGTTTCAACTGTTACTGCTTGTCATCATCAGATGATGCAGTGTTCTAGCCAGGCCAAAATCAAAGGATGCACCACTCTGTTGTTTTTCCTGGCATCCTGTTATTTTATCTAGCACCCTGTCATTATCATCCAGCACTTTGTAGTTTTCAGAGTCTCTGCCTTATAATCATACTGAAAATTGTTGTCAAAAATTCGTATTTCAGCTCGATAATTTCTAAATTCTTGAGCATTTTGAACAATAACTTGAAACAATGTAATGCTGAGCCAAGAGTCAGCAACTTCAGTGCTTGTTGTCATACTGATTGCTTTGTAACTTCCCAACCAGAGTGCCGATACCAGAAAAACCCTTATATGTTCTGGTACAGCGCACCCTGTCATTTAGCAGGCTAGAATACTTCAATGGTGTAGACTGGGTAACAGCTTGCCTTTATACTCTTTGATGGACCTTCAAGTGTAAATGGCCCCCTTTGCTGTGATTACTAAGCTGACTACATGATCACAGCAAATATTGCCAACTACATGATCCACAGATGAATAAAAAGGCAAGCCTTCATCCACTACAGATTTCTTGATGGCGACTATCAACAGAAGTAAAATAGTTGCGATAACTGAATTAGGACTGAAATCATGGGACAATCCAATACCTATTGTTTTATATTTATCTTCAGAAATGAACAATCCTTTTCACTTGATCATTTTCCCTTTCAACCAAACACTGCAACTTAAATACAAACCTCAAAACAATAAACATATCACCAGATTGTGTAGTTCCAGAAAATATCCAGACCCCTACCACAGAGAGAATTTCAAACAAGACCATCCCTTCATATTTTCCATTTTCCACTAAGAAACATCAACCCCAACACCCCTCTGGAATTTAAATGTTGGTACCCTCGGGAAATTTTTCTTTATTTCCTTTAAATGTATTTTAGAGTTAATAAAAAACAAAATTCAAAGCCCGCATTTCTTAAGCAGACATTCACTTGTTCATATAAATTACTGATGATTCTAAAACTAATGTCTTGTCTGAGTAATAGTGAAAGAAATTCAGTAAATATCTTCATACACGATCCAGCATAAAATTTAAAACCTTATTTCAGGAACTCAAAGGGAGATTGCATTTCACACAAACTCTTGTGTTCCGATGAAACCAACTCATTGCCAAACACGAAAACGATTGAAGTACGAACATTGGCAATACTACAATCAATAAGAAAGAAAAAGTGAAAAGAGCTACAAACTAAACTTCTGTCTTTATCTTATCATGTTTCAATTCAGACTACTACAACAAAATTTAAGTGATTTGTCAATTTGTTCATCAGCAGTCCAGTTATTTGAACAGTGTTATCTGACCTGATCGATCGCAGAATGCTCATAATAAGCTGGCTACCAGTGCACTGTGGACATTTTTTTGATAAAATATTTCATTGACATGCTTGATGTATTGAAAACCATAAACTTAAAATTCGACAAACGGTCGAACAAAACAAGGGCCTACTTTTTAAATTTACCTTCATTAACAACAGAAAGTATAGATCAAAACAAAATACAAAATACATTGTATGACTTTGAAGAATACAAACAATTTGAATTTTTAATCAGATCTATTTAAGAATGTTTTTAACACTTAAATTACCAATAACTCAACTATAAAAATAATTATAAAAAATTCTCAAAGGGCAAGGGTGGAGCAACTGCCCAGTAAATCTTTTGTTCTTAATTGTTATACGCATCTATTTTCATAGAACGAGGAATGCGCAGTAACAAATTAAAGTAGTAGCTGGTAGACGAAAACTGCCACTAAGGCATTTACATCAAGAAAGTTCATCTGAAAACAAAAACTAATAAATTTAAAAATTTGAAAAAAAGCATAGTAAAAAACTGTCGGATATCCTACTGAAAATTGCTGATAAACTTGGATGACAACCATTTGTACTCTTAAAAATTGAACGCAAGGCTACAAGTACAACCGATTGTTTTTAGCAAACAGACACAACACAGTTACACACACTTAAGACAAGCAAAACAAATACTCTTCATCTATTTCACTTTCAGAAAGAAATAAAACAACGAGTACTGGCCAATAAGCGAATCCGTTTAGCTTTAACAACCATACAAAAGAAATAATGTAAACGAGAAATAGGAATCGTTGACTGCAGCAGACAACCCTTCACGCATTCTTGACAAAGCTATCATTATTATAATGAAGCAAAATATTTCATGAAAAATCTGTAAATACTAATTTCTGACATAAATGTAACGAAGGCAACCGAAATAAACTGCTTACGTTTCCATTTTGATTTAGGTTTGGATTACCATTATTCATCTCTACCAAAGCAGCCGCCATTTTTTCACCAACGTGTTGAGTCGCCAATAGGCGCGTTGCATTCTGGGTTGTCGATCAAAGCAAGTTCAGACCGAGAGAGTCCTAGTAACGAACAAAATTTGTTCTTACTAGCAACACCATTGGCTTATACGATAAAGAAATAAACCATTCACGACAGGTTTGATATATTACAAATTTTTGCAAGACTTGGGCAAAAAACATTCAAAATGCCCGGAAGGGTGTATGAGGTTATTTTTCGACTACCTTTTTTGTTAATTTTAGAGGTGCTGCTGACTGTAGATATTAGAGATTTCGAAGAATGGACCTCATATGCACGGTTTATTCAAATATTTGGTAAGAACTTTTCATTTTTTTTGCGCGAGCTGTTCTTAGTGGTGATATGTACATGTATATGACAATCTCGTGTCTGAAATCAAAAGCGAATCCGTAACGTCTTATTTTATAGTACCAGATAGAAGAGTAAAACAACGTTATGATCGTTTTCATGGCCATGAAATCAAAAGTAATTATATTGCTTAAACTTGCTGTTTGATAAGTGCTTTTTACCAGTTTAGGGTGCATGTAGTATTGTTTGTTCCAGAAAATCAAGAGTGAGATAATTATTAATTTGTAACTATAAACTGTTTCACTCTTCAGAAGAGTGTCGCTGTAACGTTAGTTGACGTATTTTTTTTATATCGGTACGTTTTCAAAACTTCTTTACAACGGTAACGACGATATTTGCAGAGCTTTTGTTCTGATCAGTATTAAATTTTCTTGGAAAATTTGGGGTTAATTCGAGTCCTGAAATAGCAGCGCCCTCTGTTTCACTATTAAAGCGCCATGGACAGACAGTCATGGACAGGACATACTATGTTTTTACTTCAGGCGTACATGCTTCGTACTTGTGCGATTATTATAAAAAAAATCTTGTGTCTGTAGTTATGTGTGGACATTACCCTTAATAAATATGTTAACTATATTATTATATGGCTGAATAGCTTTTACATGTTGTGGTTTACCAATATCAGGCTCAGACCCATTCACTCGTTTTACAGACTACAAATACAGATATTTTTGTTTTATTTTTATCTCTTGTGGTGTGGCTATGATTGAAAATATATATGGCTAGTAAAACTTGTGTCCAGACCACAAAATTTCGCTTCTGGTGAAAACAAAGTTAATTTTCAACCCTTTATATAAGATGAATATCACATTGCAAAGTGTTGAAAATGAAAGGCAACAAATTTTATGTTTAAGTTTTAAAACAAACATTTTCAGTTCACTTGACCATCTTCAGGTTTAAAAATGTGAGTAATTGGGTTCAGCTTAAGTGTGAATTGAGAGACAGTGAGGCATTATTAAATATTCTGCTGGGGAACAGGTAGGGTTCGAAGGACTTGATTTGATTTGATTTGATCCAAACTCAAGCCAAATCCAATTATCTGGGTTTGAACGGGCCCTGGAGATCCTGAGAAACCCTGGAAATCTTCTGAAGCCCTGGAAAAGCCCTGGAACTTTTTGTTAAGCCCTGGAAAATTCCGTATAATTTTATTGAAAAAACTGAAATCACCAAATGATACATTTTTTTTGTTTCAGGTAACACTTAAGAATTTAGACTTTAATTGCATGTCGTTATTGTATTTGAGTTAAAAAATACAAATCTTCGTGACTTTAATCCTAACTGTTTAAACCTGTAGGTGATTATGAACAATATTATTTTCACTCTGGGTTTAAAGAGCCTTAGAAAAAATGAAAAAAAAGTCCTGGAAAACCCTGGGTTTTTGAAATTCTGAAGGCGAACAAACCTTGAGTTATCTGTATTTGTAAACCTGAAGTTGGTCGTGTGAAATGAAAACTTTTGTTTTAAAACTTTAATATCACAAAATCTTTTCCCTTTCATTTTCAATAATTTTTACAGGAACCCAATTTTAAACATTACAAAGTAGTTTTTAATCAATACTAACTTAACTTTCTTTTCTCAACAGCTGCTGTTTGTTTAGTTCTTCTATTTTCTGTGAGCAGAGACCAGTTAAACAGCATCTACAACTACACACTGTTTATCACTGATGTTTCTTTGGTGCTTTATCTTAACATACATAATTCTGTAGACTTTTACAATACAATAAAGGAGTACAACCAACAGGGGATTCAGTTGACAGCTAGACATTTACTGCCACTGCTTCCTGTTATAGCGAGTGCTTGGATTTTCTACCTAATATCCATTACCTTGTATTCAAAGACTTTTTACACCATCAAGCCAGTTATCTTCACAGCTGCGGCAATTCCTGTATTGACAAGATATGTTATGGGCTTAAACGAAGATCCTGCACTGTGGCTGTGTGGCTGTTTCTTTGTAGCAGTTCAACTCACACTTTCAGGCCTTTATCATTGCCTTTACAATATTTATTTTGGTATTTTAAATACAATTGCAGTGTCACAATGGATGTATAGAATGTATGGATTTACTGTATTGGTGTTGTTCCATTGGAGGAGGCTTGAAATTCCACTCTGTCTAGCTTCTTTATCAGTTATTTCATTTACCTCCAACTTGATCACATTACTTGTGTTTTCAACCCAAGAGACATCAGTGATTGAGTTATTTCACCTTTGTATGGCACACACTTGTAGTTCAGTACTAACAGTACTTGGCTGCTGTTTTATAATATACAAGTTATCAGGTTTATTGCTACAGTTAGTGAGTTTATATTACCACGAGGAACTTGTAGCAGTGCCAGATGACCCTGCGGGAAACCCCAATGGTATGAGAGAAGGGTTTGGCTTCTTCTTTCTCTCATTATATACAGGCTTATCAAGCTGTGATACAAGTCGTAAAATGGTTCTTCTGGAGTTAATATCATATCTGATTCTGTCAGCACTGATGAGATCAATGTTTGAAATGACAGAACCATTACTGCTAGCTTTGGGCTCTCAGCATTCTAGGAACTACAAGAAGCATTTTCGAGTGTTGTGTTTTAGTATCACTCTTTTATTGGTGTCTGTTTATTTAGCATTTAGTGTTTACAGCCTCAAGGAAAGAATTCCATTTGTAACTCCAAATGTTATTACAATCGGGCAAATCACTGCAGCGTTAATACTCTACAGTATGTATATGTATGAAGCACATCAAACTGATCTATGGGAGAATTTGGATGATTATGTTTACTACATCAATGGTACTTGTCGATTGTTCGAATTTGTTGTGATATCTACAGTTCTTTGTTATCGAGTGTGTGACTTCAGCTTAGAATGGACCATGTTCCAAATTGTGATGGCAGTTCTTCATGTCTATGTCAATATTTGGACGCCAGCGAAAGAGGGTTGGCAGAGTTTGAGGATGCGGCATATGGTCAATCAGAAAATGAATGCTCTGCCTTATGCATCCCAAGAGGAAATTGAGGATCTTCAAGACGTTTGTGCTATATGTCTTGACGAGCTGAAAGCAGCCAAAGTGACTCCATGCAGACATTATTTCCACACTATGTGTCTTCGAAAGTGGTTGAACGTTCAAGACAAATGTCCCATGTGCCATACCACTATTGTTTATTAGTAATTAATATTGTCATCATTGTTGTAGAATAGGAGACGAGATCTTGCAGAGGTTGGTCTAAGGATAAGACAAGAGTAAAGAGCCTTCAAAAATACTGAAGTACCATATAGAGTTTAACTAGTATCTAAAGGGGCCTACAAAGGGGTTTTGGCTACAGGTGATGAGGTGACAGACAATTGTCAAAGCGCCAACAAGCGACAGAAATTATAAGGAAAATTGCAACAATTTGCGACAGCGACAAAGGGCATCAGAGAAAGACTATGTATAAAAATGTCTAGGGATACATGTTATTTCTAACGATATTTTTGTCTGAGCTTCTAATTTTTATAACACACCAGTGAGACAGACTTGTTTGTTCGTCATATTCACTTTGTTTTTGACAATGATTGATAAACTGGAGCTGTAAAGAAATTAGAAAAGCAAATAATTGCTTAAAAATTGAAAATTATGACAGTGACATTTTGCACTCATAGAAAAATATGTGACAACCGAGCACCCCTTTGTAGGCCCCACTAAACCATCCAAAATTTTATTCAGTTGCTGTGACATTCAAACACCTTTTGCTTGATCCCAAGAGCTGTACTTGTTGAAATTATGTTTACTTAGTAGTTCTTGTGTGAAGTAAATGTAAACAGTTAGAAAAGTTAATAAAGTTTGATTATTTAAATGTGGAGCTTGATATTCAACACCGTTTAGCTTAATCTCAAAACAAGTAATTGTTTGAAATTGTGGTATATAGTTTTTAAAAAAACTATTGAGTGCGTCGGCGAGTAGTATAAACTTGAAGTATATATGATAAATGAATT
>JAOBRD020486251.1:0-17529 GCA_027575215.2 Hydrozoanthus sils | reverse complement strand
TTTTGACTAAATTTCCACTCTATATGGGCCTTATTTGGGACTGTACTATTATTAATTTCTGGGTTTTGGAAGCCAAGTATCTCCACTGCAGGTTCTCAGACTATCAAATGAATATTCTTCTTCTGGGACACAATGCTCAGTATTTACATTCGTCAATCCTCATTTTTTACAAGAAGCAGCACCCATCTCCAAGAAAAAAAAAATTTCATACTTTTTTAAACTAATATTTTGGTTTATTTTACAAACTTGTATTTGAAATCTTTTCACCCTATACTACTATTCCATTCTATACTATTATCATTGAATTTTGAGAGATTTTTCCACCCTGTACCACAATTCTACTCTTTACTATTATTAGGGACTTCAGAGTAATGAAGATTGAAGTAAAAGAAACAAACATGGCTAGTATATGAATAATCTAAGAACAATTAAATAAATGTTAAGTTTTAAAACAACATCGAAATACATTACTTTATATCAGTCAACTTGAAAACTGATCTGTACTTAAAATTTATCTTAAGTTTTAACTGCTAGCCCTCTCATGGCCTTCTTTGGGAGAGTGTCATATAAATGTGAAAAAAAAGACATGAAAAGACTTTATTCATTTAACCAACCTAGAGGATGACTTAATAATTGAAAATGTTTGGTTTTGTAACCCCTTCAGCTCAAAATGCAACATATGTTAAGTTGGATGTTTTGGGATTTAAGGTAAATACTATGTAAAAACTACATTTCGACATGCAACATGCTCAAAGGAAAATTTAATTGAATATTCAATTATAAGAAGAGGAGGTCAAATAGTAATAACTTTTATAGAAACATATTTTATGAAATCAGCAGGATGCAAGTCCTTTGTAGTTATAAAATAATATGGGACAGACTTTGTAGAAATTGCTATACTAAGAACAAATAATCATTATGAACATAAAGCGTCACATCCCACTACTTTTTACTAACAGTTTAACGAGAAGTAAAAAAGTTAAGTAAGTTGTTACACAAAATTTTTAAAATATGTTGTTTCAAGGAACTTTGGGCTGTCATTTGCATTTAATTCTAACCAAAAACGAATTTGGCCTCCAACTTAAATACAAAGCAATGTTAATTACCCTCCTTTCATAGTTTTATCTATAGATAAGACTTAATACTCGAATAAATTTTTATGTTGTTTAATTATTGACAACCCTATTAATTTTGGCTGCAGGTTCTGTATTTATTAGAAAAATCAAAAATGATGTCAGATGTCATAACATTCAATTAAAAGTATGTAGGTAATAATTGTATTAATTACGGTCCTCGTAAAAAATGATCGATAAACCAACATACACTAGCTGACACTTTTTCAAACTATCGAAATCGTTAATTCCGAGGAAAATATAAACATGTAATGTATATATTAGTGTGTCAGATACTCTTTCGCTTTCCCAAGTTGTCCGCAGTCAAAACATGAATCTTTTCACCTTTCGATGTAAAATAGCAGTACAAGCAGGTTGGATTATTTCAATTAAGTAGTAATGCAGTTATAACAAAGAAACCAGATAGACGAGGTTTAAAAAAAGAGAAATTTCAACAGATCGCGAGCTGTCAAATTATTTTCTTCAGCTAATCAAACAAGACGAAAAACCAGAACGGATAAGTCACAGAAACCACGGCTACAGACCTTTTCCATGCACGACGACACCTGAGTGAAAAACTCCAATGCCAATAGGAAATGTGTAGCTATTTATCCAGTACTCGAGAGAAAGAAAACTACTGTTAGTCGCAAAAAAACAGCCCACGATCAGAACTGCGATGCGATGAAGAGTGGAAGCGTAAATGCTAAGTTATTTCCTTACCATATCATATACGTTAAGAATCACTGGATGCCTTGACATATTATAATGTTCACTTCCTTAATTTTTTTATCAACTATATCTCGGCATGTCTCATGATATCTGTTCAATATTTTTGAAACGACATCTTCGCAACTTCCTTCCAGGTTAGTTGACACACAAGCTTCAATTGTTCACTTTAGAAACGAGTTGGGGACTGGGACGAGTTACCCGCTGACAAATAAGATGCGCCCGCGTGCAACACTTTCAAGATGGCGGAAGAAGAAGAAGAAAAAACAGTGGTGCGCATTTTAAATTACTTTCTGTTTGCTTGACGGTTTGGTAAAATATATTAAATTTGTTGACTTATCGATTCTTAGCAGTATAGTTGGGACCTCAGAAAGTTTATTGAAAGAACTCCATGTGCGCGAGATGCTCTGATGCATGGAATTGTCGGTGGGTTAGGAATTGGTTTCGTCTCGTTCCTAAAGACCAGTAAGTATACAGCCCTAATTCCTAAACTGCTGCTTGTTTGGATGAGTTTTCAAAATTTACATTTTCGCAAAGTTTCATTATTGAGTTATTTCTTGCACAACATTTAGAGTTGAGTGTTATTGCACCAATAATAAATGAATAAGTAAAGTTTACAAGAAGTTACGTAGTTGTCAGCGCGATAATTGGTGTATTTTTCAAGTGTAACTGTTGTTTCTCGTTTAGAGAATTTACAATGGCAATAAGCCATTTGGCATGTTTGTAGTTGAAAGGGTTGAAGAATGACATAAAGAGTAATATATCGATCAATTCGAAAATTCAACATCTCCCTCCCTCCCCCACCCCCCTGAAATTTAACAGCAGCCTTTTCCCGGGATCGGGAGTTTGACATAACAAAGTGCCCGGGGGCCGGGCAATCAATCAATCAATATCTTTATTGTACTCAATGCTCTGCCAGGGGCTGGGAATTTGACCAGAAAGCAAATTCAAAAGTTTAATAAAATTGGTGTTGAAGTTTCAAATTGATTGATACATATAAAACAAGCAAACACAAAATACCAGAGCTGATCAATTGCATTTCCTTGCAACCTAATGATGTATCAGTGACTTCCAACAGGGTGCAACCCCCGGGGATCTCACCTTCTCCAAATCCCCCAGGGTATCCATGGGATAAAAACAATTTGACAATTTGCCCATCCCAGGGAATGCAGCCTGTGTACAGAAATCTGAGAACAATGTAGACACGAAAGGCAAACAATTTTGGCGAAATTAATTACAAAATACAGTCACACATGCAAACTGAACAAAACTCAAAAGGGCAGCAAATTTATTGATTTCATGTCTTCCATAATACAGAACAGAAACAACTGAAATGTACTTTTTCATTGCTTAATCCTCTTGAGGAGTGTGATGGTACTAGCTGACAAGAAAAACCCCAAGGGTTGGCCCGTGGGTTAATCAACAATGATGCAATAGAACAAATATCCCTGATCCCCTTGGCAATAAATTGTGACAATGTCGACAAATCCTTGTCATATCCAATGGGTTCCCCAGGGGGAAGCCACTGATACATGCATAAGTTTGTTTATCATTCAGTTTAAAATATATGAAATCCTTTCTTGATAGAACATGTGCGGAGGTCATGTGACTTTGCAGTTGGCTCATTTGCCGTGGTTTCTATTGGTAGCTGGTTAGTGATTCACACTGTCTGATCAAGTACTCAACTTAATATTGTACATCTTAAACCACTTCTACTACTACTCCTGGGAGGTTATTTTGGGGTAAAAAGCAATTTAGGTATGTTCAACACTGAATGTAAAAAATTACCCTAAAATACTTCATAGTCACAGCATTGATTTTGAAAAAGGTAGTCATGATTGTTTGCACAGTGGCAATAAGCAAAAATCTCTATTGATTGAGTTGGACTTTTATTTTTGATTCTTGAGGGATTGTTTGAGCAATTCTTGGTTGTACCATACAACACAAATCTTTTCTTATTAATATTCATTGAGAAAAATGTTATGCATTTTCTTTGTTTCAACAATGACTTTAGAATGTGGTTGTGATCCACTGACTTGAGCTACTTTAGGGAATAAATAAAGCATGCAATTTTTCGTCAGACACAATGACTGCACATGCAGTATACAGCAAATATCACAACTTCAGTTATATAGGACAGTCAACCAAATAAAGAATCAGTGTGCAGTGTATGGGAGCGATAATCAAATGTAAATTAAAAGCCTTCAAGTAAAATGTATGCATGAGGAAATAACCAAAGTACAGGGTGTAGATTTCAAACTAAAGTAGCCTTTGTTGTTATTCATGACACAAAATAAGTAAACAAACTGTGTTTGAAGAGTAATTCTAGCTGTCCATTATGCACTGTAAACATTATTGATAGTGGTTGTACTTGTTTATTAAATGTATCAATATCTATTGAAGTGCATTTTGTAAAAAGTCGATGATGATATATGTCTTTGTTTTAACATTCTGTGACAATTTCCAGGGAACTTTGCAGGTATTTAAGGCACAAGGAGAAGGAGAGAATAAAGCAAACTGTGGACATGCTAAACAAATATTCCAAGAGAAAAAGAGAAGAAAACACAGATGAACCAACCCAGACTTAGAGTGCAACTAACTTTTTCAAAGTTTAAGACCTTTTGAATCAACAAATATCGAAGCTTTGATTGGCTTTGTTTTGTTATAAAGCACAACTGTAGGAATTGGCTTAAGCTAAAAAGAAGTTTAGGAAAGCATAAGCCACAGTCAAGTGTTTCTCAGACTTGGCTGCTCCTATGCTTTAGTCAGTTGTTAGGTGCTTAAAAATGGAACAAAGTACCAAAGCTTCTCTTATTTAAAATTTGAAAGAATACAGTAGCACTTTCACATATCTTTTAAAACAATCTTTATTTTCCAAGTGAATAGAGATTATATAAGCATCTATACTATCATAAAGCATGTTAATTGGCCTATCAGAATGCTTGTGACATCAACTTTATTATAAATTAAATTGCTTATGAATTTTTCTACTGTCTAACTAAAAAAGATATAACCGTCGACAAAATGCATTTTCGATACAGGATGCCTTGATTTTAAGCTTCATTGTCTTTTTTGAGCAGGGGCCTTACTAGAGAGGGGGGCTTATTTAAAATTTGAAGCTCTAGATGGGGGGCTTATTAGAGAAAGTTTATGGTACTTTTTTAAGGTTCTGGTAGTCTTTGAACCTTCAAAGTTTGCACTGAATTGAAAGTAAAATTGATACTAACTGAAAATCCCATTCAATACAATTCTTATTCCAAACACCCAAGCCCTTTACAATAACAACAGCTGAGTACTTCATGTAACCTCAGTTATGAGACAAAAAGGTTTATTAAAATAGGCTGATAAAGGACTGTCAACATTGACAGCATTATTTGTACCAAACACTGTGTAGTTAAACTTTTGTCCAACAAGAAGATAATCATGCAAGACCTTAATATATTTGAACAAACAAACCATTCAACAAACACTTATTTTCCTCAAACTTATATTGCAATGGGAATTCATACCACTCTATGTGAAATAAGGAGTTTTATCCCTTTTCTAAAATAATCTTGATATGATACAAAAGATAAAGTATTTTATCAAATCAGTGGATAAGAATATTTCATACTCAGATTGGTTTCTACTACTAAAAAATCCCTTGACTGTGCACAGTCTGTTTTTCTTCATAAAACAACATAACACCAAGCATTGTACACTGTACATAAATTATGAGTTCTAAATACATTTCTATGCATAATTTTCGTAACTACATAAATACATATAAATTTGTAGCAAGTTCCATACATTTAAAAGCTGATTTTCTTGACTACCTCCTGCTAAAAGCAAGCTGGACACACAAATTATCCCCAACAGTACTGCTCTATTTAATAGTAGACCCTTTTCCAGTTCCAGGTACCGCTGATAAAAATAGACTGTCGGCACACATACTCAGGGTAAGCCTCGAACTGAAGTAAAATATTCACAAATTCCAGCTAGAGGAACAGAATTTTAAAATAAAACAATACACTGAGTTGTGAATAACACCTTTTCTCCCTGGAATTTGTGAATATTTTACTTCAATTAGAGGCTAACCCTGAGTACGTGCACCGATAGTCTATTTTTATCAGCAGCACTTGAAACTGGAAAAGGGTCTATTAGACTTCGAGGTGGAGTTTTCTGTTAGTCAATAGCCAACAAGGTGTGAAGCAGTGAGTTGACTATTAGATTCATAGAAAACGACAACAAGTAAAGTAATAGCTAATAAGCTAAATCTTTTCTGAAGTCTAATTGGCTCATAAGGCCGGCACTTATCTCCAGTTTCTGTAGTGTTAAGCGGACGAGAGTCTTTGCTCTCTCTGGCTAGTCCCCAGCAGAACTGGTACTCACTTATACAGCTGAGTCGACTGGAACAAAGTCAGGTAAAGTGTCTTGTTCAAGGCACAGCACAGTGGTCTGACCGGGACTCTTACTCTCAACCCTAGGATAACGAGTCAAACACGCTAACCACTTGGCTACTACACTGCCGAAACAAACTAGAATCTTAACTTTGAAACTAAAGCGATAAAAAGAATCTGCCAACAGTTTTGCTACTCACTGCCTATTGATCAATAGACTGTGAGTAGTTTAGCCATTCAGATTGCAGCAACCGTGATACTATGCTAGTTGGTTTCTACTAATTTACAAAATGGTGCCCTACAGGTTCACAATATTTCTTGATATTTTCTTTACACTCTTAAAATAATTTAAATTTATATATAATAGAGTAGTTTTCATAAACCCAAGAAATAAAGAGTAAAAGTCAAAGTTTAGTAAAGTGTAATACTCTAGAGATGGGCATGAATCATTAGATAAACAAAATAGACTACAAACCAAATAGTAAACAATTTCTTTTGTAACAATTATTTTTTTTATCAAGTAAACAGTTCATGTGAGCAATATTTTTATTTGACAATCTCTTTGATTTGTTAAGTAACCAAATTGAAGAAAATGCAGGTGAGAAAAATTAAAAGTTCAACATATGAGTCTAAAAATGTGATTTCAACTAATAATTTTTTATAGCATAATAGTACTAAATTTGCTAAATGTATTCCACGGGTTTATGAAAACCTCTCTGAGCACCAACATATTAAATTTGTGACTGAATAGAACTATGCCCCGGTGTACAAAGAAAAGAAATAAATATACAACAAGAATATTGGGTAAAGTAACAAGAGTCTCTTATTCTTAAGATCTTCTTGAATGAGAAGTGAGCCAGCGCTGTATGATGCCCAGACTACACCAAATGTCTGTAGAAGGAAAAAAGATTAGAATAGCTTAGCAAAGGTTCTGTGATGTTTTTTTTTTGGTCGATATGGGGCACACAAGAGCTCTGTTTGTGTTTGGGAGTGCCCCTGAAAGAAATAAGGTCCTACAAAAACAAAGTCAAAAGAAGGAACTCTCAACATTATTATTTTGCTGTTTGAAGTTTCTGTTTTAGCAGAACATTGACAGAGTTAGAACCAAGTCTGTACTGATCCAAAACTAGTACAAGCCTTAGTGCTACAGTCATGAACAGCTGTTTTGACCTTGTTATGCCACTTTAGAATGGCACTGCTAACAAACAAGGTCAAATTCACACAGGGCCTGGGTTGACTATGTTTGTTTTAGAGCCATGATTACAAGTTACATAGACATCATTTACAAATAATTATGGGGAATCAAATCCGAAATAATGTTAACATTGCCAATGTCTGTTTCTTTCCATCTCACCTTTACAAGAATACCCAAAAAGGGAAAATAATGAACCAGTGGCAGAGCAGCTGCAGTTACAATCAATGGCAGAATAGAATATCCGATAACACCAAGACACTGAGAATAGTTCACCTGTCACAAGAGAAATACACAACAATGAATCAAGCCAATAAACTATATTTACTGATTAAATAAAACTTTTGTGAGTTTCATTAGAAAGTATATAGCTAGAGTTTTAAAAATAATAATAATGGTTTTATTGAAACACCAATACTAAGGTGGCTCTTCTTTGCCAAACACAGAGTGACTCACAACCCTACTGCTATAAAAGGGACATCTCTTCCCATCTCTGACACCTTTCAAAATCCAAATTTTGGACCAAGTGGCATTTCAACTTCTTTCTAAGCGATAGAAATAAAGAAAATTTCATAACTGCTAAAATTTAAACATTTATAAATTGTTTCTTCGATATGGTAGTGATAAAAAAGAAATGGAAGTGAGGTTCATTTTGCTTTGTTCAGACTCTTTGTTTTATATGAATTTTGTTGAAATTCTACTAAGGGAAATTTTGTACTGTATTTGGTATGTTGCCACAACTCCTATATGGCTACCAGTTCCACTCACTAGAGCATAACATGTCTCGTCAAAACTTAATTCACATGTTTAATGCAAGTAATTCTTTTTGCCTCTATAGTATAATAATTTATGTTTTAATTGTTATATAATTTCCCCCGCTTTGAAACAAAAGTCAACAAAAACTTATGATTCTGAAGTAGTTAGTTATTCTATTCATATGTTATAGGAAACAATTTTACACATGAATAGTCCGCTTATTTCATGTCATGTCTCTTCAGAGGTTGAGTGACAACTAAAGGTGGCGAGCACCTGGCTCAGGCCCTTTTATAGTGCAAGCCCCTGTTTAAGTCCCTGGTGGAATTCAGGAGACTAGACCAACAGCTTATCACCCATGTCCACAGACAGTGTGGCGAAAGAAGGCTGCACAAATGTTCAACCCTCAGCAAGGCCAGGGATCCAACGTGAGGCCTCAAACTTGGTAGTCACAGTTCTTAAAGGAATCCTCCACTGATAGTATAATATAATTGGTCTCAAATAAAACTTTTATTAAGTCTGTATCCATTTCAGCAGCTCAAATTCGATAACTCTGTGCATATAACTAATTCCAAGCAATTTAGTTTGATCAGTTTTATGGTTAGAATTTCACAAACACTGCCATTTTGATGTGTGACGTAGCTTTGTCACAGTACCAGTCTCCACTCTTGATGAATACAATAGCAATGATTGAGAGGAGGTCTGGCACTGCAACCAAGTTACATCACAATTCAAAATGGCAGCGTGCTGGAAATTCAAACTGTAAAAATGATGAAAACAAATTGCTTGGGAATAGTTATATGCACAAATTATTAAACTTGTGCTGCTGATATGGACACAGACTTAATAAAAGTTTTATTTGAGACAAATAATATACAGTGGAGGATTCCTTTAAGGAAGCCAATTAGCTGACACACTATAGTTCACCTGCAAATCTTTCCAGTGTTCAATGCCAGTATCCCTGATTAGTAATTGCAACTGCTAGAAGACTTCAATGACAAATAAAAGTTTATGTACTGTATAAATGATGTCAAGTTCTTACCTCCCCTCCAAGAACCCTAGCTAACAAGAAGATAATGAGGGATCCAACCAGCCAGATGGTGATAATCCATGACACAACCTAAGGTTAAATAAAATAGTACAAACTGGAGTAATTTCATTTCTGACATTACTTGACTATTCAATGCTACTGTATTCATACCACCTCAACTGCAGGTTAAGTATTTTTAACAAATCTATTTTCAAAAGCACTGACAAGGCATAATAAGAACTAAAACTAACATTACAACAAATTTTAAAACCAACTTTTAATTAAAATTACCCCTTAAGTCCCAGTTGTATTGGTAAACTCACCTTACTATTGTCCATATTTTTCTTTGAGTAACTTTGGGAGAATTTTATTTTCCATTTACAGTAGCTCGTTTTGTTTTCAAATCGAACCTCGTTTTTTTATTACTAAATGTTTTATGTTTGTGTTATGTAATAGGAAATTGGATAGGACTGAAAGGGTTAATAACTTCAACAAGAAGTACTTAACAAAGCTTAGCTTAAAACTGAGCCAATGTCAAGTACTTACAATTTTGCTATTAAATTTTTGATCAACTCAAAAACTGGTAGTATTAAACTTCGCCGTGGTGCTGACGTTTCGAGCGTTATCCTTCGTCGGAGCAAATTCAATTGAGTCAAATTACCTTAAACTGTCCATAAAGTGCAATCATAGCATAGAGCAAGACAACAAAGAGAGGACCCCAGAAGTCTGGGTTGTCTCGTAACACGTCTCTCTTGAAACCCAGTGAAGGCAAGGGAAATATCACACATCGAATCTTGTAATAGATATCTGCACAGTCAATGTCTAGTTCTTCCCTAAAACGCAATGAATACAGACATAAGCTTGTAGTTACTAATAAATCATTTTAAAATAAATATTACTATAATTTCATTTATTGTAGCAGAGTCATAGTATGAGATTCAACTCACAATAGCGGCTTTTTCATATCGTCGTCATCGTCTGCCTCATCCACTTCCAAAAGCCATTCGTACCCTTTCTTGCTAAAAATCTGCGAATATATGGAGCTTTGAGCATCGCTGGAATTCTCCGTGGTTTTCCCGCTTTCCATAAAGCTTTCCCTCGATTCTATCGAGCCAGAGTAAACATTTGACTCATCATGCATCGGTGCAGCAAACGCAAATTCATCCATAGAACTAACATCTTGCTGTAGTTCTTGTGAAGACTCCGGATGATATAATGGAACTGATGTAGCCGCCATCTTTAAAATTGACGTGTCTGTGCGATGGTCGGCCTCGTATCGGAGCAGCTTCGGCTATCTTCAGCTTTGCCGATGGTTACCGACCAATTGCTCGAAGTGGCGCCAAAGTTTAGATTCAGAAGAGTCAAGAGAGTCAAAAATGTGACGCGTAAACACAGCCTTACGGTCGGTTTAAATTTCTTTGCAACTTAAAGGGAATTCAAGGAAACCAGTGACCTGAGAAGACGTTTTGTGTGGTGGTTTTAAACATTTTGAGGAATACGGACTTGGTGCGAACCAAAGCATTGACAGCAAGTAGGTGAAGCGAGCGGGTAGCTGCCTGCAAGCAACTACTGAACGAACTAAACAGAGATGTTCCTGCTTTGAATTTGATTATTTTGCTTTTTTTATTTCTATTTGCAAAGCGTAATAATTTGTAGTTTAAGATTTTTGAGCCAGATATCAGTTTGTGGAGACAACATAAAAATCAGGCCTTCTTACAGAATTTTAAGCAAGCAACAAGACGTCATCGTGTTACCATCAAAATTTTCAACTGCAATAAGAAACTTGCGCCATGGGGATAACCGGCTTGCTACAAATGCTCAAGCCAATACAGAAACCAGCATCCATTTTAGATTTTTCTGGTCAAGCTGTTGGTGTGGATGCCTACTGTTGGCTTCATAAAGGTGTCTATGGATGTGCTATGGACTTGATTGAAGGAAAGAAAACCACAGTGTAAGTTCGGGTTTATTGATATTTTAAACTTTCATCTGATCAAAGCAAGAAAGGAATTGCATTCCTCAACAATCATTTGGTCATATATATTCAAAACTGTGGCCTTTTTCCTCTTTTAGCTATGTAAACTATGTTTTGAGGAGAGTGAATCTTATGCTTCATCATAAAATCAAACCAATATTGGTGTTTGATGGAGGGCACTTACCTTCCAAGGCTGCAAAAGAAAAAGAAAGAAGAAGGTAAGGTATTATTTTTCAAGATTTTACAAATAATACTTACTTCTTGATTCTCTTTTAATGTCAAATAGCTTTTAGACTGTTTTTTTAGTACGTATTTGCCATGGTGTGTATATATGTATTGTATACACGTTTGTGTGACATGTCTGTATTGCTGTGTATGTGTATAATACACAGGTGTATATATTATTTATTAACCTTGATTATCGCACTTCTAGCCTTCTGATTGGTTTACGCAATCTCAGTTATCAGCTCGTATATATTGAATTGACCATATATGGCAACTAAATGTGTAGTGTTGCAAAACTGAAATATGGCTCTGAATAAGTTTCAGCTATCATTTTCAAGTATTGATAGGTTTAGAAAACTCAAGAAATTTAATGAAAAAGTAATTCCACTTGCACTTGTTGGATATGAGATGATTTATAGCCAACTTGGTGTTCCGTGCCTCTTTGGCTATTTACCATCTTATATCCATAGCGCACTCTTGAAATAATTGTGTTGCACATGTGTGTTGCAGAGAAGAATGTTGGAGGTAGGGTTAACAGAGGTTAACCTTGAAAATTTGCTCTAAGTGATTTACCTAGGGGGACTCGGCAAGAGCGACCTGTTACTAGTCAGGTGCTGCTTGACAGGATTGGACAGGGACTGCTAAGTCTGTGGTTGAATACCAACCCTGGGGGTTTCCTAATAGCCAGGATCTGAGTATTACCAGTGCCATCCATTTTTTTTGCAATACCGGATGATTTCTAACAACATTGCACAATGCAGTATGTTTTTTATTTATTTCAAACCATGGCTAGCACGTTTTTTTAGTTTGCAGATTTAATCTGTTTCTGCGACAATATAATAGTTGTCTATACTGGTCTATGTCTTGTGTCTATACTAGCTTACGAAAGGAAAACAAAGCTAAAGGGTTGGCATTTCTGCGAGCTGGCAACAAAGTTGAAGCAGTAGAATGTTTTCAAAAGAGTGTTGATATAACCCCTGAAATGGCACTGGATGTTATAAAGGTATGTACTGAAGCAAGGTTTCTTTAATGTATTGTCTCTGCAAAACAATTCTTGAAACAAATTCGAAAGTGAGCTCAGAAAAGAAATGTCCCAGCATTTGATCAATTTCCATTTTCTTGTTACAAAGTGACCTATTTTGTATGATTTATACAGGGAGAATTTAGGTGTTAATAAACTGGCTGGGGGGTTAACCCAACTTTGATTTCCTACAGGCCTGTAGAGCTAAGGGAGTTGATTGCATTGTGGCACCCTATGAGGCTGATGCACAACTGAGCTATCTTTACAAGAGTGGAACCATCCAACTAGTTATTTCTGAAGACTCAGACTTATTGGTTTATGGCTGTAAGAAGGTAAGTACTTTATTTTCATGTTCAGGTCTCAAAGTAAGTGGCCAATTGGTCATATTTGCAACCAATATTTTACAGATGCACCAAAAAAAAATGAACTAAAGTACAGAGTTGTGTCAAGACTTCAATGATATTCAACTGGAGATCACTGTCCTAGTTAATTACTTGTAATAAATTAGTATGAAGCACTGAGGTCATTTTAACAAGCTTCAGTATATAGAAATCCTTGTTTTGCTCTTTCTCCTGTTTTTTAATTGTTTTTAACTTTGTTCACCTGTAAGGCTGTATGGTTTTGTATACATATGCATTAAAAGTTTAAATGTTTTATATTAAGTACAGTGTGGTGGAACTTTACCATTTTCAGCTTTGCCCCTAAAATTTAGGATAATTATAATACCTGAAACTAGTGACATAAGTGTGTCTTTGAGCCCTAAATGTGGTACACCCCTATGTTTTCAGTTACTTAATTGTTGGACAAGGTTAAACATGCAGATTTATTGCCAGTCATCTTATTGCTATGTGTTCAACTTCAGCTCAGAGATTATGTCATATATAAATTGGATTAAAAATTATTTCTCAAGGTAGTGAATAAGTGCACCTCATTTGCTAGTAGAGCTTTGCACTGTTTGGTAATTGTGAAGGGCTTGGATCTGAACCTGTTTCAGGTTGTGCTATAATATAGTTGTTTTGTCTAAAAACAGTTGTTTTAAACATTCATATTTTCAATAGTTTTTTAATTTGAAATTATGTTTGTGTGTAAGGTTTTATACAAAATGGACTCCAGTGGGAATGGACTTTTTATAGATCTGGATGATCTGTCAAAACTTACAGACCTCAAGCTCCATCAATTTAGCATGGAGAAATTTAGGCACATGTGCATCCTTTCTGGGTGTGATTATCTGCCATCAGTGAAGGGGATTGGCCTCATGACAGCGAACAAACTGCTAAGGAAATACTCAGATGTGTGGAAGGTAATTGATATACAGCTTTTTAATTTATATGTGTTTAAATAAAATTAATGTTCTTTAAGAAATAGGGTACTGTACCTGTAGCTCATTTTCTGTTTAATAATTTTAATTTTGTACATCACAGTTTATCTTGGCTAATTGCACCAGCCCAAAGCAACAATAAAAAGTATTTCTGTATCATACTATAATGCTTGAACTGATGCAAAACAGTCTCGTTAGCAGTAACTTTATAATGATTATTAATACCATTAAAAAGTTAATATAGCTGTATATAGCATAATTATAAGCTTGTGTAAAAGCCAGTCCTACCTTATGTAGTTCTGAACCATTTTGATGCCTAAAAAACAACTTTTTCCTAAAAAAGAGCTCTTGAATGTTTGACCTGTTTTTTATCTTATAACTATGGTACTTGCTAGTAGTGAATAGGGTAATTGATAGTTAATAGGATAATTGATGTTAAACTAGCAACTGTACAAGAACTTTATAAGCAAAAATTTAGATAATTTAAAATTTGGTATGGGCCATACCAGTCGAGTTGAGTTTGGTTTCGTTTGAGGTTAATGTGAGACTTAATAATTTTGCTTTTTTCCAATTTGGTGGAAAAATTTGATTCATTTTATACGGACACAGTCAATTTTTGATTATTTTTATCTTAAAAAATCTACTTACACATGAGTGTTGCATGAAAATGATGGATGATAGCATAGCAAAGTTTTGATGATGAGGAGGATTATGGTAATGATGGAGAAACAAAAATGATGGTGATGATTATGATACTCAGTGCAGTTGCAAGTAAAATGTTTTAAAGGTTAAGAGGATAGTTATTGGGACAGCAAAAAGCGAAAGATGATACTCTTCATAGTTTAGCATGTAAGCCAACATGGCTGTGTTAGGAGGCGAAAGATTGGCACAATGCCAACAGTTTGGCACATCACTTGAAGAGCATCACAGAATCTTCTGTGCTAGTGACATGCACTAAAAATTTTACAAAAGTTCTAATGGTGAAGAGGCTAATAATAGAGAAAGCAAGAATCAAAACAGTAATAAGGATGATGGAAATAATGACAAAAATATGTATAAAAAGGTTTTCAAAAAGCAAAAGGGATGATGATAATGATGATGATGATGACAATGATCATGATGATGGATAACAAAGAAGAAAACAGTGCTGGTGATGGTTGAGTTAATACTAGATTCTTTTGCTTGTTTGACAGCTTTTGAGGTCCCTGAAACTAGGAAATCAATACAACGTAACCAAGGAGTATATGGAGCAGTTTAAGCAAGCTGACCAGACCTTCTTGTATCAAACGGTGTTTGACCCACAGTTAGAGATCCTTGTTCCTCTCACAGCTATTCCTGAAGAACTGGAAACTTCTGATCTCACATTTGCTGGACCGTATCCTTTCAAGATATAATTTTTTTTATTTCTACAACATTTAACTCAAGGAGTCACAAGAGAACAGGTGATAGGACTTGAAGTGTGCCACCTGGGACCTACGGTTTAACGTTCTTATCCGAGAAGAAGCGAAGGTCTAACCGTCTGTAGATGTTAGAGCAAAGGCAGTACCTCCTCCTCAGTTATTTTAAGACCCTGAGTGAAGGTTTCGGCATCAAACCCGGCCTCCCGCACAACAGACTGGCGCCTTACCAATTGGGCTAGCCAGGCAGCGGTAATAATGAGGTAACATACATACACGGTTGATCTTTGTTTAAGATAGTACATCTAATAAATAAAATTATGTCATGCAAAAGAAGTATGACGAAAAATCAGTAACTTTCCAACCAAGTTAAAGAAGACTTTATAAAGTGTGAGTTAATGTTGCATGGCCACCTCCTTGGCACCTGTACAAGCTTCTTACAACTTCCTTAACAATTCTTAAGGCTTCTTTCTAAAGAAGTAGCTATTGGGATTGCCCGAGGAAATATTGATCCAATATCAGGAGATACCATGGCGGATTTTGATCAAAAGGTAATAAGACTATGCAAAAAATACTATAAATGCTCTATGATGCCCTTGCTTGGCTTGTTTAGTTCCAAACCTTTTATTTGCTGCTTAAAGGATTGGAGAGTTTACAACAAACTCTGTGAAAGTTAAACCTGAGTTACACATAGCTAACTTTTGCTTGAATGTTTTCTATGCTCATTTTGGAACCCTAAATATTTATAAAACATCCCGGTTGTAAATTTTTAAATCAAGTGATCAGAAATTGGAAGGGTGAAGCAGCACAGAATATGCTGTTACAATCTATTAACACCCTCGTTACTGGGGCTTAATAGACGAAGGAGCGGTGTATCGCTTTCAAAGTTGAAACAAGACAAAATGGTTTATTTGCATGCTTCATGCACATTGTGCATTCTGGCGAAAACTAATTTTCCCACCTGTAATAGAAGTTATGTATGTTTCTGTCGACACGCGTTGTATCATATCTTTCCTAACCCTTAGTCCACCTTATAGGACTAAGCGTAATAGCTTGTCATTTGTTTTTACCTGATGTGCATTCAAATAAAACCATTTCTCTATTGCTCAGGTCATCTCCGAAGTCACATGCAATTCATCTCCCAAAGAGGGTAGCGGAAATAAGGATGGCATCAGAGTCGGCTACCAGCATCACTCTCTAACCCCCAGGCCACCAACATCCTGGAACAACTCGCCTATGTATGGAAAAGGAAAAACTCTGGACATACAGAAGAACCTTGGGGGAATATTCTTAGATTTTGAAGTATCCGAACAGGCCAGGAAGCCATTTGTACCTCCACAGATACCAGCGAAAGAGAAAAAATGTTCGTATTTTAGTGAAGTTTCTTTTGAACAAAATTGGAAGTTAAAAAAACAAAAGTCTGTCTTAGATATGATTTTAATTTCTGCAACATACAACGTTTACAGTGCTTAACATTTAACTCATTAATTATCTAAATGGCTAATTAGCTCATTAAAGACAATAGTCGAAATCTTCCTGTAGCTGCTATAATATTCAATTATTTTTTAACTATTTATTAACTAAATAAATTACCGATTATACTGAACAATATAGTGTCACAGCTCCTGAGATAGCACATGGCATCAAGGTGAATGAATCACCGTTTCTAAGATAGCATGCTACGTGCTAACGAACTGTGACACGTTGGCCTGGATACCATGTCATATCTCAAGGTGATATGTTGGCGTGGATGCCATGTGCTATCTCAGGAACTGTGATACGTTGGCCGGGATACCATGTGATACCTCAAGGTGATACGCTGGCGTGGATGCCATATGCTATCTCAGGAACTGTGATAGGTTGGCCTGGATGCTGTGTGCTATCTCAGGAACTGTGACATGTTGTCCTGGATGCCATATCGGGAACTGTGATACGTTGGCCTGCTTAAAAGTGGGGAGGGGGGCTTAACGAATTTCTTGCTTCAAAAGGGGGAAGGGGGCTTAATAGAGAGAAGGAGGGGGGCTTACTTGAAAGAGGGAACTTGATAGAGAAGTTATGGTATTTCTGTTTATTCTTATTTTTAACAGGTGAAGAGGAAGGTCTAGATAATGACCAACTGACTGACATGTACACGTCACTTAAGACCAAACCGAAATTAAAGAATCCTTCCCAGACTTGTGCAGCTAACAGGAAGCTTCCAGTACATAAATCCCGTTTCCGAAACCCTTTTAGATTAAATGGACAACAAGGACCACATCAAAAGGGCACCAAGGTCAGCAGGTGAGTCCGAGTGGTTGGTCAACAAGTGCACTAACAAAAGGGCACCAAGGTCAGCAGGTGAGTCCGAGTGGTTGGTCAACAAGTGCACTAACAAAAGGGCTCCCAGGTCAGCAGGTGAGTCCGA
>JAOBRD020486143.1:0-12570 GCA_027575215.2 Hydrozoanthus sils | reverse complement strand
GCCAAAGCATACTTTGATGTGACAAGTTAATTAAAAATGTGATCATATATGCTGCTTTTCAGATACTCCAACTGAAAGATACTGGGAGATCCTAGCTGAGGAGAGGAGGGTGGCCTTACAAGATGCATTGGAAGAGAACCAGAAGGTTGACTCTAACAGCAACTCCTCTTTACTTATTTAGGTTTAGAACAAAAAATTGAGCACAGGCATGTTACTTTGTTTGTCACTTTCTGAACAATCATTTATGTTACTCTTCAGTTACACATCTGGTGTACAAGCCTTTTAATAAGAGAGCTAAGATAAGCTACCAAAACTGTTTTCTCCTACTTTCAGAAGTAAAAAAAAATATTAACATTGCTATAACTATAATGTGCTAGAGAGTTTAAGATACGAACTGAAAGGTTAGCAAAATTAAAGTTTGTCCATTTATGTTGGGCGTATTTAATTAGGTAGCTAAAGGTTGTATATATTATGTTTATTTTATATACATGTATAATGTATATATATGATTTGAGTGTCAATGGATGGTACCTCTGATCAAGTTTTGGTCAGTCTAATAAATCATCATGTTGCCTATACTATAAATAATCCAAGTCTGTTAACACAGTTGCATGAGGAGTTGAAAGAGATGAAAGAAAGGTGCCGGAACTTGGAGGAAGTTGCAGGCCAGGCAGAATATTTTGCATCTCTTTATCAGGTACTGCATGCTCATAGACAAATAAGCCATTTGGTTTAGGCTATAGTAAAAACATTATAATTGATAGATAAAGCTACTCAAATTATATAGAATTGTCCATGTGTCTGCACACAAATAATTAAGGACAACTAAGTTCACTTGGTAGTTGTGAGAGTGTTATTATCTGTATTAATTTTGGTGTGTAGTATAAGCCAGGTGATCAGCGTTTTCAATATTAATCTTGATAACATTTTTTCTTTTATTGAGTCCATGAGGATTTATATTATCTTCGTCATTGTTGCCATGATTATTCTAACTTACAGACTGTCATTAACAACAGTAACTTTAATATGGTTATTGTTACATAGCTGTTTTTTTATTATTTGTTAATTGTAAAATGTTTTTCACCAGTGATATGGAATTAATAATTGTTTATTCTGTCACTGCTGGCTCCACACATAATATGAATTATAGTTGTCACACACTCTTTCACTGCCATAGTAAGAGACAATCTAACCACTAAAAGAAACTTTGTATTCTTCCATATATTATATCAATTAAAGTATATTTTCTAAGAATATGAATTT
Source organism: Hydrozoanthus sils (assembly GCA_027575215.2). Classification (NCBI taxonomy): domain Eukaryota; kingdom Metazoa; phylum Cnidaria; class Anthozoa; order Zoantharia; family Hydrozoanthidae; genus Hydrozoanthus; species Hydrozoanthus sils. Next base: position 11,307 of record JAOBRD020486143.1, on the reverse strand, counting down.
TAGATTGTTCATTTTATTTGTTTATTGTAAATGTGTCCAAATGCCATTTATTTTGTGCAAATCTTTTTTCCTCATTTAATTAATTGAAAAGTTAATGGATGTTTATTTGGCATCTCAGCTTGTCATGGAGGGCGAAACCAATGAAGATCTGGACTCAAGTGATCCATGTGAAGACCAACCCAAGCCTGCTTAAAGAAACAGGTGCACTTTGAAATAATAGAAGCTTCCAAGCATTTATGGAAAAACCCAAAGTACATGTAACAATGAATGCAAAAATGCTATTGTTTGTTTTAAAAGTTTGGCAAAAATACGATGTTTTTATTTAAACCAGGGCTTGTATTAATTAGTAACATATAATAGTTCTTATCAGCAAATTAAATCAAAAGATACCAAATCAGTAGCATATTTTTGTTTCATCAGTACTCAACTCTTTCAGCCCTGTGTCAAATGATGTGTGGCTTAAATTCTACTAAAACTTGTAGTTTTAGTACATACCAGTTTAGGAGAACTTTGCTTTCATCTTCAATAGTTAAGCTTTGTTTGATCAATTAATCCCATTTTCTCATTACCAAAATGTCTCATTTTGTGCAAGTTTTGTAAGGAGAAGTTTAGATGTTGATAAGCAACCATGGGGCCGAATGGGTTAAACCTTAATTATTATTTACTCTGTGGGGTGCATTTGCAAGCATTTCAAATTTCTCTCCTATTTTTTTTTTATTCTATTAAGTTCTACTCTATAGGCTGATATATTTGCAACCTTGACAGTGGGGAAAGTGAAATCTTACTCATTTTGACTAATACTTTTAAAAGTTTTTGGTTTTTAAAATGAAATTGAGTCATTGAATGTTAACAACTATTTTTTAAAAACCAAAAACTTTGCCTCCACTTCCTTTATCAGTTTCAGTTGTACTGAAATCTGCATCAATCCTTTTTTTTTCTCAGCCTCAAGCTGCAATAAAATTGTCGAGAGGCAAACCTATTAAATTTTAATGTTTTCATTTTGATAGCACCCGAGTTTTGGATTATATACCTGGAAACTATTAATGAGAAGAAAATGTGAGAATAGGTTGTTGGTGATACTGTGCATTGAAAGCTAATATGATCGTAGAGTGTTCTAGCCGAGCTACAATCAGTGACTTGCTGGGCCTCTTTGTTAGTACTCAAAGTTTCTATTATGAATTAAACAGTAGGAACTAAATTATTACCAGTTACCAGTTCTAAAGGCTATGATTCAATGGAGCGGCTTGAAGTTTATTTCAACTAGCGTTCTGCTCAAGTTAATGGGCGATACTTGAAGTGTAACAATTTGATGATTTATAACAATGTGATATTAGAAATATAGTCATTTTTATTTGGGCTGGCTGGAATGCCTGGGACTGGTTGTTCGAAAGCAGATTAACTTTAAACCTTAAAACAAAACCTATTAAACTCTTAACAAAACCTATTGGTTGTCATGGTAATTAACCCTGGATTAGGGCTAATTAACTTTTGAACAACTGGGCCCAGGTGACTACCAAGTACTAAATGCACGACCACTGCAAGTTCTGATCACCTGTCTGTTGTATCCACTGATGGTTATTCTTGATTCAATTCAATCTCTGACTGTATTTACTTTTTTGACAAAATTAATGTTGGCTATTAACTTGATCAATTAATATATGCATTTTTATGTTGGAACTCATAAATTTTTATATGAAGATGTAAACAAAAAGTTAGTTTAAGTGCAAAAAAAGTTTTTAAGAATATTAAGTGTTTATCCTCTTAATCATTATTGGTTTGAAAGCTGTTGATAGTGAAACTGTCCAATCAAGTTTATTTTGACAGTGCCTGACAAGTCACAATAACATGGCAATACTTTTTAATATTGCTGAAAGAGTCTTAAGTGTGCCAAGAACTTTGGTTTGACAAAAAACTAGCAGGTAGTTCTATTATACTATCCTTAATTTTGAGGTGATATTAACATGATTAATTTTACTGCTAAATTTACAATTAATTATTTCAAATTAAGTTAATGAAAAGCAAGAACAAGTGACAGAAATTACATCGCCTCCATATGGAAAAAGTTATAACCAATTTTTAATTAATTGTTTTATTAAACCAGTTCTCCTTTTCTCAGTTTTTTCCTTTGTTACATGCAAGAAAATTTTTTTCATGTTTAGTTAGCTGGTGCTGCTTCGTTCTTGTAGGTTCTAGATTAGCCACCATTGTTATGCTAACAACATGTAACTAATTGCAAATACATTAACTGCTTTGAACATGTTGTTGACTGGTGCTGTCATGATTAATACATTTTAAAATTAGTTGTTTGTGAAGTAACTTTTTTTTGTACAAGAATCTAAGATATATTTGCCTTAGCTTTTTTCCTTACTTGTTGGCGACAAAATAAGGGAGTGGCCATTCAAGTATGTTCCCAAACAAAGGATTAAGGGGGGGGGGGGAGGAGATGATAAACAAAACCTCTTGACCTGAAAATTAATTCAGGATAAGATTCCATTTTTTTATTTTTTATTATCTAACTAACGAGAGTTTGTAAAGAATGAAATTGTAATGCCGTTAATGCTCTAGATAACAAACCCCAGGAGGGGGGGGGCCTTACTGAATTTTAGACCTTCCAGACAGGGGCTTATTAGAGAGTGGGGGAAGAGCTTATTAAAAACTTGTAGTTCTAGACAGGCAGGTTGTTAGAGAGAGGTGCTTGGAGTAATTAGTGGGGGGGGGAAGGTATTAGTGACAGTTTATGATAATTATATATCTGGTCCACCAAAACTGTCGACAGACTGGGTCAAAGTACATACCATAAATAACAATAGATGCAAGAAAACAAAAGAAAAAGGTTAACAATAACATATTTGACAGAACTAATAGCTTTTAATTTATAGCAAACAAAACACACTTGATTCTTGATGGCTGTGTAGACCTTTTTCATAAATAGTGGTTATGTTAATATTCTTAAATTGCCTGCATTCAAATTTGTCTGTCTGGCCTAGTTAAACATTCAAAAAGAATGTAACCACAGGCAAGGCCGGCCAGCTGGCAAATTTGAATTTAAACTAAAGAGAATATTTAAATCGCTTCAATCTATTTATGAAAAAGGTCTATATGGCCTTTCTTATCTCCAAAATGCAAACATGTACAAAATCTATGAGTCTGAAGTAGTAAGGGTAGATCTGAGACAGAATAGCTGCCATCTATTTTAGGTTTTGCACAAAAAATTGCCATTAATACAAATTTTTAAGGAAACTCTTTTACTTTGACTTGTTGGGAATTTCCTTTATAATAACATTTTTGTGCACAACTTTTGAGATGCACCCCTAGGATGTAATTACATATAGAGTATTGATAATAAAAATGTCCCTAACAGCAGGATCAATACCCTAACAATCCAGGGATACAATATTTTTAAAATAATATTGTGTGTCTGAACACTAAATCTCTGAGTTTGTGTTCAGCTGAAAATGCTCAAACTGTATACAGTTTTCATTTCCGTACACAAGTACTAATTAACTTTGAACAGAATAAATCTTTCTAAGTTTAGCATCATGTAGTATAAAGTTTGCAAACTGAAATACTACCATGTGTGTGATGATTTACAACCAACAGTGTTACATTCAGTTTGTAAAAATTACTAGAAACCAAAAGACAAGTCTTTATAATTAAACTTGGTCTGTAAAAAAGAAGTACCTAGTGTCCTTGTCTTGGGGTTTGTCACAATCTTTTGTTTTCCAGTCTTGTAATAATCTTTGTAACCTTATGTTCTTGTATAGCCAAAAGCTTATTTTTATTGGTTTTTGTGTGTTATGTTAAATCCAGGCCTAAAATTAAAAATCTCTACATGTTTAAAAATTTACAATAATGTTTTAGGAGATACTCTCCTTCCTCAGTTGTGCAATGATTTCTTCTACAACCTACAAAAAGTTTTAGTGCTTATAATACATGTATACAAGAATATTTGAAAATAACTTGTTAATTTTGTTATTTACAAAGTTTTTAAAAAACCCAGGTTCATTTCCACCAGTAATGGTGATTTACTCCACATGACTTCTGGGTGTTTGTCTCGAGTCCTACCCCTTCAGCAAGGGATTGAATGGCTAATGATAATTCTTTTCACTCAAGAAGCAAGCCGTCTTTTTAGTTCTTCCCATAACAGTGCTCTTTCTCTATCTGTTCTTGCAGTAACTGACTTGTTTTCTTGAGCTCTCCGGATAAGATAGGCCAAAGTTTCATCAAGAGGTCCATATGGGATTGACTTGTAAACAACAAAGCCATTTTGACCTGCAAGTTAAGATATTAATACTGATTATTATGTAATGTTGATTTACATCATTTACAAACTCAAAACAAAAATAAATTTTTTTTTAGACTCCACAGGAACACTGGGACATGGATACTTTAGATTGGATGAAAACCCAGGGGGTACTCTGAGGTTAAAAGGGTAAGGATGACCATCAGAAAAGTCCTCAAAATACCCTACAAAATACCAAGGCAAAAAAATTTTCCACCCTAAAAAAACTCTAGATTACCCTAAAACAAACAAATGGAAAGCCGAAATTTTTCTCTGGATAGCAAGCAGGTCAGCGCTGAGTCCCCTTGTGTTCAATGGGCTGAGCATGATATGCAGTAAGTAAAGGCACAAACTTAATAGGACGTCAACCAAAGGACTTTTGTCTTATCTTCTTATTCACTATGCAAGTTTGCTAAAACACACAACTGCATGCAGTCTAACAGCTTCGCATTTTTCAACCCTAAAAATTACCAGGCTTTTGGTTTAGCACAGGGTTGCTTTTGACAACCCCTAATAAATACTGGACTGAAGATTTTGACCCCTAAAGAATATGACGGTCATATCTAACCTGCTGATGACCGCCAAATTTAAAGTTAGTCAATCAAATGTAACCTGTTTGAGCTAGAGTTTTGTTTCACTTACCAAGTGAAAAGGAGACATGGTCACACATTCCATAAATTTGGCCAAAACATACTTTTCCTGCATCCTTTTCTATTCCAAGCTCTTTCATCCTGTTCAACAATAACGATCAACAAAGTCCATAATAACTGCTAGTTAACAAAATTAATAATTATCTGTTACCAGCTGCATCAAATTTCATCAACTAATACAAATAAACACAGTGTAAAAGATTAGCTATGATGACTGGGAGGCAAACTCAAGGCTTTTTTTCGGGTCACAATTGGCTCAGCCCACAACATTTTACAATGGTCAGTGACATTACTTATGTACAATCAAGGATTCAACCAACAAAGGTCTAGAGTATGTAACAACTTTTAGAGGCTACATGTAAACAGTCTCTTAAAATGCAATGGCCATAGCAAGACAACCTCAACTTTGAATAACAATTGAGCAAAAATGCAGACTTTTTGAAGCCACTTGTTTAAAATTTTTTTTTTTTTAAAGTTTTTATAAGAAGTTAAAACTGAACTTTGGTCAACATATCTACGTCTTACTGTATAATAAATTGTCAAAAATTATTAAAAGCATCTTTAAACTGGTAAAAAGACTTCTTCTGTATGTACAGCTTAAATATTCAAAATGCTTGGGAGCAACCAACAACTTTAATATAAAAGCTGATATTATTTTCTTTTGACATCAACATAAATACTTTTGAAACAGACAAAGTTGAAAGTTCTATGTTCAAAGTATTTTCTACAGGTTTCTTGGGATTTATATCATTCAGTACATCATACAGCCCCCTTATATTTCTGCAAACAAACCTTTGAGTTGCAAAAGTGACAGTTGCTTCATTGTGCGATGCAACCATTACTTGCGCTGGGCTTCTGGCCACCACTTGTAGCACCATGTCCAGACATTTATTGTACATGCTGCTCGTAGCCTCGTAACTTTTGCATATTGGGTCATCATACCCCATCTCGTTTGCCCTAGCCCTTTCAAACTTCATATATGCTCCACGAACCAGCTTTGCACCAAAATGAAAATTATATTCTTCCATTTGCTTCAAATCAGCAATCAGTCGATCATAGGTGTCCTAGACATTATAGAGAAATAGAAAAATTTTATATTGTATTGTCATTCAAACTCCTGTCTTTCCTGCATGTTTCTTCCCTTCAAGATTTTTTAAAACTTCAATATCTACTGTTTTTTTCGAATAATATTTTACTTAGCACTGGTTTTTGGTTTAAAACTTGATACATTTGCATTGTTTTGTGAACTTAAAACAAACTTTAAACTCCAAGCATTTAAAAAAGGTATTGCATTAAGTATAATTAATTGAAAATAAGAGAAAACCAAATATAAAACAATGCAATTTGAGGCATCTATGCTATCAAATACATGCATTTCATAGTCATTTGAAGTCAGCACTACTGTAGGAAGCCATACAACTGTTATGGAGTTTGAATCATGGAAATCATGATTTTCAAGACATTGATTCATTTCTCAAAGATGTTTGTCTTGTTCAATATGTTTCTAAATCTCGTCTCTCACACCCTCATTGCATTCGTTAACTTGATCTTTGCATTACAACATTGTATTGTACTCATTCTTTTGTTATGGTTATGCTCTGATCAAGATTTTTTCTGGCTGCAACCTTGTGGCCACCACTCTATGATCTGCCACCCCTGAGCTTTCATCTTTTCTCGCTCACTCGTTGGCAGTTATTATTATTACTAACATTATTATAGACATTGGCCATTTAACAACAAAGACGTATATATAAACCCTTTCACTCATACAGAAATTGTTGACATCTATATTCTCCTTACAGTTGCAGTAGAAAAGAAGCTGAATGATTTTGAGAATATAAAATTTGATTAGATGTCCACCAGAAACTTTCAGAAATCTAATACTGAAATAAGTTCAGATAACTTACCAGCTCAGTTTTGGACAGTGCATCCTTAGATCAGAAAGGGTTAAAAATTAAAATCTAAAGAAAATTATTTGGAAAAGAACCAATAATTATAGTTAGAGGTTTCTCAAATGGCAAGCTCTGAACTAGTGGTTTATTATGTTGTATTTATGGACCTGGCTCCAGAAGCTGTCGAGTTTGCAACATTCACAATGGACTTGATCACAAGTACAGCTTGATTATGTAGAATGATGTTGTATTACATATTAAATTAAATGAAAAACTTGTTCATTATTTTATAGAAAGATGTCGTATTTTAATACATATTAATCATTTAAACAAAAAACTTGTAGTTTATTTATAGAATGATGTTGTATTATATACCTTCCTGTAACACTGGTAAGTGTTATAAACCAAGGGTGCAATTCTGTTGTACTTGTACTGCAGCGCCAGCACAAGATGGTTGGCTGCAGCCTGCATGTGAAGCATCTCGGCATCAACTACAAGTTTCAGACCCATTTGCAAGCACTCCTGATACAAAATAATAATAAAATCTTTAATTTTGTAAATTTATATTAGATAAAAATAAAAATATATTCTATGCCACACTACATTAACAAAGCTCTAGACTTAATAACAATATGCCTTGAGTTTCTTGATCTTTATCTTTATCTTTAAATTGTGCATAATTATAATGCAAGGCATTAATTTTAGTAAAAAACATATAATGACATCTTTTACTAAATTTTTCAGTATTTTAGTTGTTTTTCTACCAACCTTAGCAATGAGATTGAGTCTTCTCAAACAGTTGTACAAGTGAATATTTTGCTTTTCTGACAAATGAGGAAGAATAGTCTTTGCCTGTAAAGAAAAATCAAACTTTAAATAAACTGTAACTTGTATAAGAGCAATAATTATACAATTTACCGCATATTACTAAATTTTCAACCTTGAATAAAGAATTGCATTTCTAGTTTTCTGAGCCCAGTTGTATGAAGCCTGGATAAGCCATCTGCAAGGCAAGTGCTGTCAGCTTTAATTTAGTGTAATGAAAGTTTGACAGCATTTTACCCATTACTTTAGGATGCTTCCACTCATTTAACAACCAGGGGTAGAGACAGAGAAATCAACAAATAGTCAAACAATCTTTGCATGATTTACTAGACATAGCTTTTACCCAGTGGATAGCTTATCTTCACTTCGAACAACTGGGCCCTGATTGGTTTGCTCAATCTTTGATATCAGCTCATATACTGAATTGACCATATATGGAAACTGACTTTGTAGTGTTGCAAAGCTGAAATACTGTATGGTTCTGAAGAAATTTTAGCTATCATTCATAATCGATGGAAACTCTAGAAATTTAATACAACAATTATATACTCCATTTGTGTTTGTTGTATAATTTTATAAGATGATTTGTAGTCAACTCTGCACTATGCACTTCTTTTGGCTATTTATATTACCTGCATCTCATATCCAATGTATAGATGTTCTTGGAATAATTGTTAATTGACTGATAGTGAGATCTTTACTTCTGTCCACCATTTTGTTGCGGTGTCATTATCTTTACTATTTCAGAGGTAAGTATTGTCTCACATCTACTATTTCTAAACCAATCAAACTGGCACATAGCTGAGCTGGTATATACATACTAAACGAATCCTTATATTCCCTCGCAGCCAATCTGATTGCAGTTTTCAGTTTGGCCGTAACTATAATAAAATACTTTTAAAAATAAACTTACCACTAAATAATGCAATAGCTAACTGAATAGAATTATTTTTATCTAAAAGTTCATAAATGCCATTTAATCTTGAAAACTAAGGTCATTTAGCTATCGCGGTGACATAAGTTCTTTTCACCATTAATAATCATCTAATTTCCCCTCCTTTTTTAGCGGGGAAGGAGGGAGGGCAATAGGAATCTGGGATCAGCCTATAATCTTGAACTCTCTTGGTTAACAACAACCATGGATATAGTCAGTGTTGTAATTTTACAATAATTGCATACAAACATATAATAACTCACATCAACATGAGTTTCCAGGCCCCTGCTAAACTGTTGAACACTCAATTTTTTGGGTTTGTCGGGTGAAGTGTCAAATGGACTTAAGAGTTCATCAACTGAAACCTGGCAAAACAAGATTGAAAAGACAAAACACATTAATTTTGTTTGTGAATCATATAGAATTTCAAAAACCAAAGCGATGTTGTACAGAATATGATTGCTAAATCAGTGCTTGATTACCATTAAAGCTGGACTACAAACAGCAGTGATTTTTAGTTGCAAGGCACTTCCTGGTTCTGAAAATTAAAATGAAAACAAATAAGAGGTAATAATGCAAAACAATAGAAACAAATTAATTATTATAAACTAAGCTCAGGTTATGTCTCCAGGCCTGACCTTCAGACTTGCGAAGCATTAGTTCATTATTCTAAAACTGACAACAACTAAGAGAAGAAAAAGAGTACCTGCTTCTCTTATAACATTCAGGATTGTATCAGTGTTTCTGTCAAACATCAATTCTCTGTTGATCAGGCAAAAATGTTTGTTAAAAAATTTATTTAAAGACTGGTAATAAAATTAAGTTGTAACTTTGTGTAATATGTAACTTTATGTAAAAAATTAAAGGTTATTATTATTATTATTATTATTATTATTATTATTATTATTATTATTATTATTATTTTAGAAGCTTACCTGGGCCTCTTTGTTCATTGTGACTGGGAAATCTGCAAACTTTGATAGCTTAATTATTTAAATGTATAAAAGTGTGCTAATTACATAGAGTATACTATATAAGTTTATTATGATTAAATTACTGAGTAAAAATAAGTGTACAATTAAAATTAATAATGTATAAATCCTGGAACATTGTATGTAAAGATAAGTCTATTAATTTTATGTACACAATTTTAAATTTCTGTGATCACTTCAGGATGAACGGCCTTATTATTCTTGAAAATATCTAGTTGGCTCTTTTTATGACTCCTTGAAGAGATTAACATTGTTGCTAGTATTTAACTGCAATACTTTGTGCATGTAAAACATTCTGCCTGAAAAATTCAGACTCAAGAGTGTAACTCTCAACCAGTTTAAAACCCTGTTACTCAAGTACTATGAAAGAGCGCAGCTGCGTTGCTACTGCCTTGATGACCTTATGTCATTTATGACAATGTTTGAGAAATGAAACACTTCGCACCTCCTGGACATGACCATTTCATGTTGTTTTTAGATTATAGTTTCTTTGATCTACCTTAACTAATATTTTTAATGCCTTGTTTCTTTTAATTTTGGCCCTCAGTTATTAGCTCCAGGCTGTTGTGGTGTCCCTGTCTACACCTCCTGTATATTTATCAAATTCCTTTACTTTGTCTCATATTAATATAAAATTAATGAATAATATATATTCATTGTTTTCATTTTCTCTTAATACTGTGAATGTAATTTACATAGGCAAAGCATAATAAATACATATTAAATGAATAAACTAAATAAATATCTTGAGTTATAAGTTTGACTGTAGTACTAACCTTAAACTGAAATCTTCTGATTCTGAGGACACATCCTCTTCAAAGGGTGTATAAACCATGGTGTTGATATTAGCAGCCTTTTTTAGTCCAACAGAGATTGCTTGTAAATTTTCAAGCTCCTCACCACCAACAAACTGTTTATACAAAGTGTTCTGCATGATGGTGTCAAACCATTTCTTTCCAAATGTCTTCACTCCCACTTTCTGAAGCTGTGACAATTAAAGGGTAGAAAAAATATATTTAGTGCGTTAAAAGACACACTGGAAGTATATACAAAAGAAGAGTTTTGTTAATGAGAAAACAGAAAGTAATCAAAGGAAGGAAACCACTGCGGATGAAATGCAAGTTCCTATTAATCTCAGGGTTCGTTCCTGGAAACTTTTTATTTAAGCTGTGGAAAATTTCATAGAATTTCATTGAAAAAACAAATTTGCCAAATGATGCAGTTTTTTTCCATTTCAAGTAACAATTAAGATATTATACTTAGTTTTTGCATATCAATATTATATTATATTCAATAAATATGAATTTTCATGATATTAATTATTAAAAAGTTGTTTAAACTGGTGATTGTGAACATTGTTATATTTGTCAGTCTGGGTTTAAAGAGCCCTGGAAAAGCCCTGAGGAAAAAACCGCCCTGGAAAACCCTGGATTATTGAAGTTCTGAAGATGTCTGTAACCTGTAATCTAGTTATTATGAAAAAGTATAGAGCTCACTTGGCAGAATTTAGCAACATATCAGTAATTTTAAAACCCTTCAAGCTATATAGGACCCTTATTTTTCATGTAAGTAAACTAGCCTCAGTGGTTTGTGTTAAACTATCATTTACAAAGACCACTTAAAGTTAAAGTTAAAGCAAAACACAAAATCATGGAAGAAACACAAAATTAACCAAGGCCACTGCAACAAAACACTAACTTACAGACTTTAAAAAAGCCACTTCGTCACAAGA